>JBBBDQ010001791.1:1050000-1055000 GCA_037127315.1 Ascarosepion bandense
GCAAGTCGAAACGTCTCAGTACAAAACAATAAAGATGAAGATATTCGTTTGCATTGAAAAGAAGAGAAAAATGACCGCGATAATTAAGCCGACACGCCTGTACGCGTTTCAATAAATATACGCATTAACTTGGTTGATAGCGGTAAACACAAAATGAATGAAAGACGGGACTAGAAGATGATCAACGGAAGAAAGAGACGAGAAGAGGGAAGAGAACTCTGCGGGAGAATAAAATAACAAAAACAAAAAATACAGACGTATATATATATATATATATATATATATATATATATATATATATATATATATGTTTACGGACAGAAAACAATAATATGAAAAAGATAAACAACACAAGAGCCGAGTGAGAACTGACAGAAGGTATACATGTCTATAAAAAGATAAACGAAGGCAAGTGATATTAAGTATATACTTTATATATATATATATATATATATATATATATATATATATATATATATCTTCGTTTTGTTTACTAAGCGTGTTTTTAATGTAGTTTGATCTGTGTTATGATTAGTGTTTTATTTTGTTTAGTTTTTTGTTTCATCTTTCATTGTCTTGTAAATGCATTTATTATTCAGCATATTAACGTCAATATAAATCAGAAACACGGCATGTCCTTCACCTTGTATCGTGTTGTATTTATTGTATATATATATGTATATAGATATATATATGTGTTGTGTGTGTGTTCGCACGCGTGCGCACGGCCGTATTTTACGCAATTATTGGAATTTTTAAGCGACATTATTTCACATTGAGGTGAACGTTATATTGAAGAAGACCTTCGTCCTGTTGACTTTAATAGGAAAACACGTGTACCTACAGAAAATAAGGTTTGTTGTAACTAAAGCACACACACACACACACACACACACACACACACACACACACATATATATATATATATATATTCTAAAAAGCTGTGTGCTTAACTCACTTTTCAAATTCTTGCCTAATTACCAAACATCAGAACAAATATTACAAACGCCAATGTGAAAAACATATCGGTGCCACCCGTCTTCTGCGACCAAAACCCCCTTATATATATATATATTTTTTTTTTTTTTTTTGCTTTTACCTCCCGAAGAAACGTTGGGCACCCAACGTTGAAACAAACATAATTTTTGAGGACATATATTAAAAAATAATGTACATGTTCTAAAACATAATTTATAATATATATAATGTACATGTTCTAAAACATTTAATAATATATATATATATATATATATATATATATATATATATATATTGATTGATTGATTGATTGATTGAAGACGAAAAGCGTCATTTAAGATAAGACAACCTTTTGTTTTCATTCATAAATTAAATGTTTACCTTACTTGTTTTTGTTCATAATTTTTCAAATATAACTTAGTGATGGGGAAGTGACTTGCTTATAACTGTCTTCATGTGAGTATTGAATGACATACTAATTCACACACACACACACACACACACACACACAAATATATATATATATATATATATATATATATATAGATAGATAGATAGATAGATAGATAGATAGATAACAGTTTGATTACAACTGACCGTTCAAAACATATGGTCTTCTATTAAACTAAGGTTGGCTTAGTAAGCTTAATATCTATACACCAAAATATTTTCTGGATCACGAAGTAAACGAATAAATGCATATATGATATGATTGTGTTGCACCACAAACAGATACAGATTTAAAGAATGCACTTATGCATACACATACACATATATCTATATTTCAAGTGTTATTGACGTGTGAGAACATGTGAGTCCATCTGTACACGTGTTGTTGGTATAACAATTTTTTTCACTTATCAGTCTATTTGTCTACCTGACTTCTTGTTTATCTAGAAGTGCAATTAACTTAGTAAAAAGAAACACGTAAAATTATTGTAATTTAGACATATTTTCTCAGTTGTTTTATCTATCTATCTATCTATCTATCTATCTATCTATCTATCTATCTATCTCTTTTTCAATACGCGCAAAAATCTTTTTAGCTATGAAATGTGAAAGATTTAAATGAAATAATTGAACTGTTTCTGAAAACAGATAATGACTATTTTAATATAATCATTTCACCCCAAACAAGGCAGAACTGCGCAGGGGGTTACATAAGAGGTGAGTGATGAGAAAGAGGAACAAGTTACGGGGGTGTCAGAGAAATGAGAAAGAAAAGGATGAGAATACAGGTGTGAAGAGGGCTCAGTTTTGTATAATTGAAAATAATTAATTTACATATACATCCATCCATACATAAATATACGCACGCACGCACACCCACCCACACACACACTCAAACACCCATATATATATATATATATATATATATATATATATATATGTATGTATTTATGTATACATAAGTGAATGCAAGTGTTTGTAAGAACTAGCTTGCATCTATCTATCTATCTATCTATCTATCTATCTATCTATCTATCTATCTATCTGTGGATCTCCATTCTGATTAGCCAAAAAAAAAAAAAAAAAAAAAATCACACACATGTAAATTTTTATATCTTTCTACATACATATACAGCAAACCAAAGGTTTCTGTCATTTAAATGTAAATCATCTGCACAACCAATAGCAACATTGCCTGATGATGAGAATCTATCTCGAAACATAGAAATTTCCGTGTTGCAATGTACAAATAATTCATAACTATATATATATATATATATATACGAGCATATACCTCTGTTTCCCTATCAGACTTGTAAACGCGGAAACAAGCAGTCTGTCATTATATATAATTATGTTAAATTATATATATATATATATATATATATATATATATATATATATATATATCTTATAAATGTGGACACTACAGTCAACACCAAGAGGCGACAGTATCATGCTTGACTGCAATCTTCAAGTTTATATATATATATATATATATGTGTGTGTGTGTGTGTGTGTGTGTGTGTGTGCGCACATGTGCTAAAAGAAATTATACGCTTATGCATATAGATAATATCTACATAATTATTTCTGTAAGCATGTATTTATATAATACATAGATATATGTTTATATAATTGTTATATCCATTTATACTTACGCATATATCTATTACCATATATAAAAAAAATGTATGCCGATGTGTTTCTAAGTTTGCATATGGACGCGTGTCTATACGTGTTATAAAATATACACACTTTCTCGGACCACCCACGCGTGCCTGCGTCTTGTATCTTGTGTTTTCAATATTGCTTTTCAAGAATTCTCTCTGGACTTGTGACCACCAGGTTCAAGCACATGCCGGCCCAGTTGAGGGTAGAAAGGCATAAAACGTTAAACGGGTATTTGTACAGTTGCGATATGTATTATGTAGACATTTATATAGATATATCAAGACACAAGAAAAAATCTCCACGGAGACATACATACACGCTGAAATACACCCCTGCATGCACATAGATATGAACGCATGATAATGAATATGCAGGTCTATATATATCAGCTAATATGCTAAAATTCTACTTTGACATGTTTCGACAACGAGCTGGTGTAAAAAAAACTCTACGTGAACGAGAAAAAACGTGGTAAAACGTGATCACCGCAAACTGCTGAACACAAGATTTTCAGGTCTAGCTTTCTTAAAATTAGATTTAAGAATTTTAAGTAATTTCAATTAAGTTTATACAATTTTAATATTTTTTTACATATTTACGTCAGATTCTCACCCCGCCCCATATATATATATATATATATATATATATATATATATATATATATATATAAATGATAAATTATACTTTGGAACATTTACACATTACAATCTATTACAAAAATGTACATTTTGTTTCGACATTGAAAGAACAATTTCTCATGGGGTAGTTAATGATGGTAATAAACGTTATTTTTGAAAAGAAAATTCAAATTAATGTTTTGAATGTTGTAAATATTTTTTTCGTTCATTATTCATTTCAATATATATATACATATATATATATATATATATGTGTGTGTGTGTGTGTGTGTGTGTGTGTGTGTGTGTGTGTGCGCGCGCGCGCGAGTGTGTGTGTTTGTGTACTGCAATCTTTCTTTCAAACATCTTTCGTTGAATATGGCAAAGGAAACATTTGGGAGATTTTTTATTGAGTTTTTCTCTTAACCTTAATTTTCTTCAATAAAAATTCATCTTGTCTATCATACAACCATATATATATGAATTATGAATCTACCTACATAAAATATTTAATATAGTATATAATTTATATTGAAAATTATAAACTTTAACTTCACTTACATATCCTCTTACTTTGAAGATGAAAACTACTTTGAGTGTCTCTCGAACCTTGTTCCCCATTGTACAAAAAGTAAGCATTATCATATATAATATGCTGAACACATTAATATATATATATATATATATATATATATATATATATATATATATATATATAAGTATTCTATATATTATATATTTTTTATCTATTACCCTATTATATATTTATATAGGGTGATATGGATAAAATGCCAGCTAAATTGCGTAAAAATTGAAATAACACTGACATTTCATTTTAAGATATATTTACCAAAATTACACAAAAATAATTTAAAAAACTAAAGAGTAAATCAATTTAATAAAATAGGAAATCACCTGCACCTCTTCTGAATGATCTCCTTGTTTTAGTTGATGAAGGTTGCCATAATCTTAACCTCAGTTTTTCTCTGGTGTTACAAGTAATTTTGTTGGTCTCTTGTTCAACTGAAACTCACACATAATAATCAAGGGTGTCGCAGTCTGGGGAGTTAGGTAACCAGGTGCAAAGGTGTGATGTAGTCGCAGAAATTGTCTGACAGCCATGACTGGGTTCTTCTAATAGTGATTAGGGTCCAACAGCCGCCACTTTCTTGAGCCAGGGCAGCACTACCTCCTCAAGGCACTTGAAGTAGGCTGAAACCCTCGACAACAATTTTGGATGTTTTTTTCTAATCATAATATCAGCGTGAGCTTTCTGAGTTG
>JBBBDQ010001791.1:1060000-1190000 GCA_037127315.1 Ascarosepion bandense
CAATATTAAGCTTTGCTCTGTATCGAGCACTCTTTATAAAAGTAAATACTTGAACAGTGGTTTTTTAATTTACGCCTTCTTTCACATTTTTGTAATATATATATATATATATATAGTTTCGAATTATGATAATGCTTAGTGCCAAGGCTGTTGTTTTGACAAAAAAAATTTGATAAAAGTTATTTTTTTTAACGTAAAGTACTCGATATTGGGATAGACATTGAGCATTGATAGTTTAAGTGAAAAGAGAGAGTAAGAGAGAGAGAGAGAGAGAGAGAGAGAGAGAGAGAGAGAGAAACAGCTTAAGCAATCTAGTTAGATCACAGTATGCCAGTCTATGTAACTAAATAATTACTAGTGCCACTGGATCTATCAGAAGCCAATCTTTAATTAAGTCCTTGACCGGTTTTTATCATTCAGAAGACTGATAGAACACAGTCTTCCTGCCGCACAAGCAATAGTCGTCACATTCAAGTGTTCGCGAAAATTAACACCTCAAATTCCAGCTAGTTTTCTCTATCTGCCTTTCACTCTCTCTCTCTTTTTCTCATTCCGTACCCACCCACCCATACACACACAAAGACTCATACACACAGACATATATATATATATATATATATATATATATATATATATATATACCCAAAATTTATATATGTGTACATATATATATATATATATATATATATATATATATATATATACACCTAAAACCACTGTCTAAGAACAGCAACATAATTATATTCTATTCCGATGTATGCTGTGTAGTTAAAATCATGAACCACTACCCTGGATATATATATATATTGCCAGCAATCTCTCTTTTATATATGTTTAATTTAAAATGACAGGCAACGTGTGATGAAGTTTTTATGCAATTTTTCCTTTGATATTATGGTTTTTATGTCAAAAAAAAAAAATCGTAGGATCACATGAAAAATTACATAAAAACTTAACCATCACACCTTTTATTTTCATTTTTAATGAAACTTGCATATATATATATATATGTAGTTGTGTAGGGTATATATATATATATGTGTGTGTGTGTGTGTGTCTGTGTGTATGTCTGTGTGTACATAAATAGTAATGATGTTAGCATGTGTTGTATGCATAGTTCATATTCGTTGAATACACAATAAGTACGATGTATTTATCACAGGATTTTCACACATATGCGATAATAACACATTAACCTGCCTTAATTTCTCGGCAAGAATTGATATTTATAAATATTCACGAACAGTGCATTTATATGAAAAACCGACGCCTTCACGCACATGCGCGCTAGTGTTCCCTGCCGCCTACATTACATCTACACCGAAGTGCTTATTGACATTGAAATGACCGAATATTTTTCCTCTGATGCTGCCAGTTTAGAAAATGAAACTCGGCTTCATAGTAAATGTTATCTCGTTCGTGTCCACCCTAAAAGGATGATCACAAATGCAATTCAAATTCTCGTTGATTTCATAATAACTCTAAAAAAATTTTTTTATAATCCCTGCTCTCCTTACTCTTCGCGCTCCTTTCTCTCCATTTTTTCTTCCCCACTATCGAGGCGACTACTCTCCTTTTAACCAGAATCTCCTTATTGCCTGCTAAGGGCATAAAGCGAGTAAATCTAGTTGAATAAACGCTGACGGAGGCGGAAGGCGAAGACGAAGAGGATGTATTCGGTGGTGAGAAAATGGATAATTATGCTTTCCAATTTATATGTTTAGTTGGTATGAGCAGCCTTGATATGGCAGCCGCTACACGGCCGTAAGTCATGCAGATAAAATCGCTTTCCGGTCCTTAATTCCCGGTCAGGAACTCGAACCTACAACGGACTGAAGAATGGGTGAGCTATTGTAAAAGAAGCGATATTCGTACACACACACACACACACACACACACACACACACACACACACACACACACACACACACATATATATAGGGAGAGATTTATTAAGTAAAGTTTATTGTGACACAAGCCCTAAAATATGGCGCAGTGAGTGAAGATCGAATTCACTAACAATTAAACACTTTATATGATTTTTTATATGATAAAATATAATTTTAAGATGTTCTATATTTATGATTAAAAGTGTTCAATACTAGAAATGGATATATATATATATATATATATATATATATGTATATATATGTATATATATGCATATATATATATATATATATATATATATATATATATATATATATAAAGACACTGAGATCAATATCGTGCAGCTAGAATCTGTCTCATGCTTAAACCCAATGTATACGCTGTCTTAACCACTGTTAATAAACGGACACATAACATGCATGCATGCATATATATATATATATATATATATATATATATATATATACGAGTGAATACAGAACGAAGTAAAATTCTTACAACGTCTAAAACATCAATTTAAATACAAACCCCCACCACATACACAATTTACTAGATATAAGAATAGAAATTTAAAATTTAAAATTTAATAGAATAAACCGTTTCCGAACTATGATCTAATTAACAATTAAAAATTAAAAATTTCATAGAAAAATATATTCCCTAAATCCAAAGTTAAGATTAAATTTACAAACTTACATTAATTATAAAGACTCTGCCTAAATTAAAAATATCCGTGCCAACCACTACCGGCTCTTCTAAGAAATCCATAAGGATATAGTCTAGTCACTAGATAATAAAAACTTACAACTGTCTAGAAATCAAAGAATCTCATAACCACTTAAACCACTTAAAAAACATCCTCTCCAAAAATTCCAACGGGTCAGAGACTTATTCCCCTATCACTAACCCCCACCAACACCGCTAACAAAACTAAATAAATATAAGGAAAGAGGATTTCCATTACTTTACACACCGCCTGATGAGACATTGAAGTTTCAATGTCGAAACAATCGTACCTTTGTAGCGGATATATATAGACTGGTTACGTACATGTTCTAAAACATAATATATATATATATATATATATACTAAAATCCAAAACAGAAACTACATTTAGGTCAGTCACTTAAGTGGCATACGTGATACACGCTTGGGCGATCATATCTCGAAAGAGACATGACTGACTGGGCAGAAGATTATCCCGCAGTAGATTGCCATTACTTTCTGTGGTAGACTGGTTGGCAGCCAAGGCTACAGAACCTAATCAGTCCTGTTATTTAACACATAACTGGAGGGAAGAGACGGATTAATACCTTTCCCAAGATTATGTGCGCGTAAATGAATGCAAGGAATCTAATTGGAATTCAAACTCAACTCCCCGACTTGACGTTTCGATCCGATATCCACTGCACCACAACGCACACAAACTAAAAAAAAAAAAAGATCCTAAAAATGTTAATTTTATATATATACATATGTAATGTGTTGAGTTTTCCTGTCAATATATATATTTAAAATTCATAATATAAGTATGTAATAATATTACAAAAGTAGCTATTTTGTTTCAACACTTCTTGTGTCTTATCAAGTGATGGTGTTGATTGCGAGATGAAGAGTTTGAAAAATGTTTGAGACTAGCGAAACCTCCGCAATTGGTTTGCGTAGTTTTGAACTTTTGAAAATGTTTCATTACTTGAGAAAACACAAAAGTGGTGAAACAAAATAGCTACGTTTGTAATGATATTATTACATACTTATGTTATAAAGTCTAAATAAATATTATTCGCTCTACGATGTATTGAGCACTTTTATAAGAATAATGTTTTGGGGATTCGAAATTTTATTCCTTTCATACCTACCCTTTACTTTGTTTTATATATATATATATATATATATATATATATATATATATATATATATATATATATAAAAGAAAAATTAAGGCAGACACGTTCATGGTAAATCGGATATATATTTCTAGTTCAGGCAAACCATCATCAACTTCCGTCTTTATTGTACAAAGGATTTTACACGAATCCGTGCAAAATCCTTTGTACAATAAAGACTGAAGCTGATGATGGTTCGCCTGAAATAGGACTATATTTCCGATTTACCATGAAATAACGTGTCTGCCTTAATCTTTCTTTTATATGTATTTATATACATATATATATAGAGAGAGTTCTCTTAGAGAGTTATCCTACCACTGTATGTACAGGATATTCCTTTGGATTCTTCTATACATACACCACATGCTGATTTATATATATATATATATATATATATATATATGTGTGTGTGTGTGTGTGTGTGTGTGTGTGTGTGTGTGTGTGTGTGTGTAAAGAAAGAGAGAGAAAAGGAGATAAAACTTTATTGACTGGAATAAATATAGATAATGTGGCTAGTTTTATAACAGCTGTCACATAGTTTTCTAAAGTTTTCTGAGATATTGAAAATGTCTAAAAAAGAAATGGATATCTGACTTTTTCAACAGTATCAGTACAAAGCTTCAGTCAGTTTTCGAACTCGGATCCTTGATATGATACCGCTACTCTTGCGCTGTCCAATACATTTATACACAATTTCATACCACTTTCTCCCTCTCTCACCCTCTCTCTATCTATCCCTATCACACACCCACACATACACACCTTTTCGAAGAAAACACCTGTGTTTGTGTGTGTGAATGTGTGTGTGCATGTGTGTGTCAGTATGTGCGTGTATATAAGAATGAGCACTTTTAACCACAAATATAGAACATGTTAATGTGTATATGCAGATATGTGATCAAACGAAGTAAATTAAGTTAAATTTGTTAATAATACAATATGTGTAATATGAAAACGTCATATAAAAAGAGAGAGGGGAAAAGGGAGAGAGGGGGTGGAGAGGCAGACAAGCAGGGAAAATGTGTTTCATGCCAAAATTAATTGCAATAGATGCTCATTTACACATACACTTATAATTTCGTAGGAAAGCATCTATATAACGAATATAGACATCAAATATATATTAAAATTTCATCTTTTGTGTAAATGCCGAACATTAAACAATGAACATACCAGATCAAATTATATCGCATAATTCTAGGCCAAGACTTATTGCTGCCACTACTTGAATTCGCGCGTGCATGAACACACACAAACACCCTACAATATATATATATATATATATATATATATATATAGCCTTGCTGTGGAAAGCTGTCTGGTGAGGTAAGTTTGGTTGACCATGAGTAGAGAATTCAGTCTTCCCCATGTGTCACATAGTGAACAGAAAATTCAGAGTTTGACATTTTTTAAAATCAAATAGAAATACACACACACACACACACACACACACACACACACACACACATATATATATATATATATATATATATACATTAAATCCACAGATAAAATTAGAAGCTTATAGGCAGGGCAAATACTCCTAATAGTTTAATAGATTTAATCTATGTTTAACAAAAAAAAATAAAATAAAATAAAATAAATAAATAAATAAATAAAATAAAATAAATAAATAAGATTTTGAAATTTCAACATCAGAATGTACTTCTGAATAAACGTAGAGAAATCATTAGTATGTGTCGTCACCGGAATAAATTTAAATTGCTATATATATATTACAAAAAAGTGAAATAACACGTAGATAAAAACCCACTGTTCAGGCATTTAATTTTATAAAGAGTGTTCGATACAAAGTAATTTTGTAATATATATATATATATATATATATATGTGTGTGTGTGTGTGTGTGTGTGTGTGTGTGTGTGTGTGTGTGTGTGTGTGGTGCGCCTGTGTGTGTGCGTGTGCGCCTGTGTGTGTGTGTGTGTCCGATTGTGTTTAAGCTTGAAACAAAGTCTCACTGCTCGGTGTTAATTTCGATGACCACTTTTATATTTACATACGCTCTAGCAATTTAACCCATGAATATACCATATTTTAAAAGTATATATATATATACATATATATATATATATATAATTTAAAATTATAAAAAAATCATATTTAGGTAGCAGTCTCTCTTTTATGCACGTTACGTAAAAAATGAAATTTTTCGTCTGATCTTATTTTCTTTTTCAGAACATAAAAATGTTTTCGAAAATATATATAACATTTCTATAGACTTTCATGTATACATAAAACATTCTATATATTTAGTTAAAAGTAAAATAAAATTAATCCTTAATAATGACTAAAAGCATAGTTGAAAGCAGTTAGATAAATATAACATTTGGATAATATATTTTCTGAAAATAAAAATTAGATCACATGAAAAATTCTACAAGATCTTAATTATAGCACCTTGTTTGTGATTTTTAACAAAAATTTCTCTCTCTCTCTCTCTCTCTCTCTCTCTCTCACACACACACACACACACACACACACACACATAGACATAAACATAAAAAATTAAAAACTCCCGAGATCGTATAGCCATTTCAACGGGTGAAACTAACCCCATATCGTCGGAATGATTACGACCGCCGACCATGCGGGGTTAGTTTCACCCATTGAAATGGCTGTACGATTAGGGTAGTTTTGAATTGCTTTATAAGTAAAATATATATATTGGCTCTCTAAATAAATAATTTTAATTACATTGAGCCCTCTGGCCAGATCAGTTTTAATATTTAATTTTTGATAATTGATATTATAAGAACTCATTTGGGATGTTACCAACAAGCCGTTTCCTTTTATATATATATATATATATATATATATATATATATATATATATATATATTCTACTATAAAAATGAATTCTAAATTTATAAGAGATCGCTCATGATTATGTCTAAGTCTGTGGTGCAATTTTTCAAAATAATTTGAAGTAAACGTATAGCTTAAGTTTTTCCTCTATAAATTTATTGTAAAATAAGAAAAAACGGATTGTAAGTTGTCAGAAATTAATGAATATATTTTAGTTAGAAAAGTTTTATAATATACCGTTTCCGCCCCGTATATCCTTTCCTTTCTCTCCACCTTTGCAACTGTCATCACACCTGTATTCCCATCCTTCTCTTGCTCCTTTCTAACTGGTTCGTCTTCCTCTTCACTCTCTTCTAATTAATCTTTTTACACTTATGTAGCCCCCTGCACATCAGTGGCATTACCGCCTTGCTCGAGGTGATACGATTAAAAAAAAATTAAAATTATAATAAAGCACAAATAATTTCTCTGTTGAAATACTTCACAACTGGTTTTCCTATAGAAATGTATTGTAATTAGGTAGTGATTACGAATTAAGGGAAGCGTTTCTATCAATTTAAATGTGTCATTTCTTAGTATAGATATAATTTCAATTGACATAACTTACATAATGTTGATGCCGAGATGTGGTTTCGCGGCGGGTATCGTGTAAGCATCTGTCTATTTAAAAAAAAAACAACTTTCAAAACTCCATTTCCACTCTTAAATACTGTGAGGTTTCTGGTAGGAGAAAATTGTTTTATATATCGTGCCTCTTTTATAGCGAGATGGCCTTGATACTATGTGACAGCTTTAAAGAACTCCTTTTCAAAAAACAAAGAAACACTAAAAACAGAAAAAAATGACATTACAGTCAAACATGAGTACATAACCACACAGGAAAAATAACATCCTTGAAAATGGCCTGTGAAGAGGCTGAAAGCGCTTGAAAAATTGAAAATTATGGAACATTTTTACATTCCTTGTCGCCAGCAAAAAAACAAAAAAAACATGTAAAAACAGTGGAAGAAATTAAATAAAGAAAATAATGAAATCATCCTTGTCGATTGTTTTTAACGAAACATGTATATATATATATATATATATATATATATATATATATATATATATATATGAAAAGGAAGCGTTTATTAATTGGACATATTTCCCTGTTTTTGTCAGATGAAGTTTTAATAAAAGTGAAAAAGTGAGACTTTAAAATGATAAACGCTTTTATTGGTTCTTTGTGGTATCATTCTGCCGGGTTCCGATCCATATTTTATCTGTATTTGATCGCAACCTATATATATATATATATATATATATATATATTTGTGCGTGTGTGTAATGTTTAGCGACTTGAAACTAGGAATAGGTGTGCTGAATTATTATTATTTTTTGTAATCATATCACCCCAAGCAAGGCGAAAACGCCACTGATGCGCAGGGGGCTACGTGAGAGTGAAAAGATTGGAAAAGTGAAAAACCGGAAACCACATCCTAAACAGGAAACAAGGGATGAGCCTCTTCACCTGTTCAATAGACGTTGGTGGAGTGTTAACCGGGCGAGAGTTTAGTCTATCTACTCCAATTGAAAAAAATAAAATAAAATAAAAGAGAGTGAAAAGATTGGAAAAGAGAAAAACCGGAAATATTTAATCTGGAGGGAGAATAGAGATGGGTTAATACTTTTCATAATTCATAACAGTGCTCTATATTAAAAAGCATGGTATCTAAACTTATTTATAATGTGTGTGTGTGTGTGTGTGTGTGTGTGTGTGTGTGTGTGTGTGTGTGTGTGTGTATATCCGTTACCTATAGACTCCGAAACGGCTGAACCGATTTTCTTGAAAATTTACACAGTTGTACTATAAGCGTCTGCGAGTGTTCTTAGGTAGAGTTTGTTTTACATTTGAAATTCCCCTGTGAAATGTATGAATCCTGCCCCGAACTGGTTAAACGACAGGATAAACTCTTTAACAACCAATTTAGGAGAAGGACAATTCATAATTCAAACTCTTGGGAAAACTGGCTATGGACCTCATGGTGTTGTAATCAGTTCTTCTTTAACATCTGGCTCTGCACAATCAAATCATATGTGCTGTTTAGTGTGGTCTAAGGGCTGAAATATTGAACCTCATGCGTAAAAAGCAGTAGAATTTCCGTCATATTCTGTATGTGTGTGTGTGAGAGAGAGAGAGTGAGAAAGAGAGAGAGAGAGAGAGAGAGAGAGAGATAAATAATCTAACCTTATTTATAAATGGAACTTTGTCTCTGTGTGTGTGTCTGTGTGTGTGTATGTCCGTTACCTATAGACTCCGAAACGGCTGAACCGATTTTCTTGAAAATTTACGCAGTTGTACTATAAGCGTCTGCCAGTGTTTTTATCTAGGTTTTGTGTCTAGGTACCCCCGATAAATATGAAAACCGATAATCGAAAAAATCGGGTTATAGAAGGAGTGATCCGATTTTAATCAAATTTGGTACACTCATAGACAAAGACATAAGAAATGATATTAAGAAGTTTCAGGGTTGCAGTTCTTACAATAGTGCAGAAAATTTGATATCGATACCAGGAAATCAAAATTTGACTTACATCCATTCATTTTTCTTTCAGTCAACTATTGCTTTTTAGTCTTTCGAAGAGTCTGAGTTCCAGGACCATGGATTAGTTTTAAAGCTTTCATTACATCCTAGCAACGCCGGGCTATACTACTAGTATTAAATAAGTATAATGATAGGTATAAGAAATTCGTTGAAAATAATGTCATCAAAACTGATGATTTGAAAAAGTATTGTTACCTCAGAAGGGTTCATTTTCTTCGTAGTATATGCACAAGTGATTATTGGAAATTAGTCTTCTTCATTAATTACATCTGCCTGCACAAATATATTATTTTCTTTTTTCTCTGAAGAGGATGTGCAGGTGGTGTTATGAATAGTGGCTCAGAATGAGAAATACGAGAGATTAGTTCTAATTATAGTTTGAATTATTATGTACAATTTTCTTCATAATCATTTCACCCCCAAAAAGACAGGGACTGCCACTGGCGCGCATTGGTTACATAAAAGGTGAGTGATGAGAAAGAGGAACAAGTTACGGGGAATGAGTAAGAAAGAATGAGAATACAGGTGTGAAGAGGGCTGCATGAGAGTAGAGTGGAAAAGAAGAAGAACATGATACAAGGGTGGACAGGGAAAGGATGTGAGTCAAGGAGATAAGAGATGGCAATTGACTTTGCATTTAAATTCTTGGATATTGTAGTTTTCAAGGAAGCAAGTATATAGAAGGGAATTCCACAGGCGGGAAGTGCGAGCAAAGAAACTGAAGGAGAAGAAGTTGCGATTATATTTGATCGGTTTCACTGTAATAGGGTGGGATCTAACCGCTAGTCTAGTGTTATATAGCAATATACAACAAACACGCATATATATAAAAATATATATTATATTTTTATTAATGACGATGAACCGTATAGCCTAGGGAACAGAGAGTGAGAGAGCGCGCCTCTAAGGGGTTGACGGGGGGGGTGTCGTATCTGTTGCTCCTCTCTCTGACTAGACTCGTCTGTCGTGAAATCCGTGCCCGAGGTCTTTTTATCTCCAAACCGGTACTTCCGATTTTTTGCCTCGCCTACGCACGCCCACGTAATTCTCAGAGACACCTGTTCTGTTTGCCTCTTGTAGCCATTTCCGCTACTGCCGGAAATAAGGTCAAACAACCATCCGTTCCTTTCAACGGCCGGAAAACGCCCCCGCTTCCTCACTTCCTCGGGTGGGCCTAGATTGTTATATTACACTAGTAGCTCGACTAAATTCATGCAGAGGGGCAATCAGGGAGCTAAGCTCTTCGGAGCAGAAGCCGTGAAAGAATTTGTAGAAGAGACAAAGGGAAGCCACATTACGTTGGTGGGAAAATGACTACCAGGTCAGGATCAATTACATTGCAGATTCTTCATTGGATTTTGACAAAAAACCCGAGATGAATAGCAGGGGCCCCCGTCCAGATGTAACAGCAGTATTAAATGCACGGTGAAAGGTATAAATCCATCTCTTTTCTCACCATTGGTTAAATAATAGGATAGACTGGACTCTTTAACCGTGTTTGGTAACCAGTCTAGGAGAAGGACAACTTTGCATTCAAAATCTACTGGGCATACGCAAGAATCCCCATCCCGTAAAATCCTACTACTTGCTATGGAAACCACACTAGCAATCTCTAGAGATGAATGCTGTGACTCTATACTCATTAGAGATTTTACAAATTTTGAGATATGTGGTTTTATAATCCCCAGAGAATCTGCAGGATGAGTAAGTGATCCCTGAAACGATGCTCATTTGCTGCAGCAGGTTTATTATTTTTGGAATAATTTTATCCACAGCATGCTTGGGCGATCATGTCTCGAAAAAGACTATTTTAGGTTTATTATATTTTAACAGAAATATTTCAACCAAAAGAAGCACTAGCTGCTTGGTCAATGATTGCGTTATGTTTCCCTATAAGGAAAGAGTTAATATTAACATTCATTGAAGTACGTGATACACGCTTGGGCGATCATGTCTCGAAAGAGACATAACTAAAAAGGCAGAATATTTTCCCACAGTAGGTTGCGATTGCTTTCAGCGGTAGACTGGTAGCCAACCAAGGTTATAGAACCCACTTTATCCTACTATTTAACTCATAGATTGAGGAAGAAGAGTTGGAATAATACCTTTCCCAAAGGTATTTGTGCATAAGTGAATGAAAGGAATTCGGAATTTGAACTCGGCTCTCCTATTTCTTATTTGGAGCTGATATCCTTTACACCATAACGTCCTATTGCCAAATTTATATATTGACGGCGGATTGTTTATTTGGAAAATGCATTTATTTCATCAGTTGGAAAAAACTCTAAGCAACTTCGCTCGGACGGTACTTGAATTTGGTACAAAATGGAAACCGGCAAAACAAACAAAACAATATAAATCCTTGCACAAGTAAATAGCTTAGCTTCTTTGACGAATTTCTATCACACTTTTACGGTTTTGTTATTAATTGCTTGTACTGAACGCTTATCACTTGAAGCGACACCCTAAAACTTGAAGCGACACCCTAAAACTTAATCGACGCAATGGTTATTCGCTAAAGCTATGTACCCCCAGGGAGTTGGTAAAAAGTGAATATTCACGAGGAAAAATTAAATACGTAAATCTTAATAAAAACAATGTTTTATCCCGAAAATTATTATTTCATTAATAAAAGGAAAGACTAAAAAAAATTTTAAATATTAAATCATATTTTTTAATCCTTTTTAAAACCTTCGAAAGTTTGGTCGAAATTTTTTTCGTGCCGACAGTGGACCATAAATTACTAAGGGAAATTTTTTGGCGCTAATATATAACAAAAAACATTGATTTGGAAATTCTTGTAAAAATCAAATAATTGTCGGATTTTAAAGAAACTTTGTGAACTTATTCATAAATAAATTAAATTATTTGAGAAAAACAAAGAACAAAATCAAACACACCAACAAACAAACAAACAAAATGTTACTAATGGAATTTTAAGCTCAAAATTTCACTGTATAATGTTCCAATTCTTACCGAAACTACTGCTCTTCGAAAGTTTGGTCGAAATTTTTTTCGTGCCGACAGTGGACCATAAATTACTAAGGGAAATTTTTTGGCGCTAATATATAACAAAAAACATTGATTTGGAAATTCTTGTAAAAATCAAATAATTGTCGGATTTTAAAGAAACTTTGTGAACTTATTCATAAATAAATTAAATTATTTGAGAAAAACAAAGAACAAAATCAAACACACCAACAAACAAACAAACAAAATGTTACTAATGGAATTTTAAGCTCAAAATTTCACTGTATAATGTTCCAATTCTTACCGAAACTACTGCTCTTCGAAAGTTTGGTCGAAATTTTTTTCGTGCCGACAGTGGACCATAAATTACTAAGGGAAATTTTTTGGCGCTAATATATAACAAAAAACATTGATTTGGAAATTCTTGTAAAAATCAAATAATTGTCGGATTTTAAAGAAACTTTGTGAACTTATTCATAAATAAATTAAATTATTTGAGAAAAACAAAGAACAAAATCAAACACACCAACAAACAAACAAACAAAATGTTACTAATGGAATTTTAAGCTCAAAATTTCACTGTATAATGTTCCAATTCTTACCGAAACTACTGCTCTTCGAAAGTTTGGTCGAAATTTTTTTCGTGCCGACAGTGGACCATAAATTACTAAGGGAAATTTTTTGGCGCTAATATATAACAAAAAACATTGATTTGGAAATTCTTGTAAAAATCAAATAATTGTCGGATTTTAAAGAAACTTTGTGAACTTATTCATAAATAAATTAAATTATTTGAGAAAAACAAAGAACAAAATCAAACACACTAACAAACAAACAAACAAAATGTTACTAATGTAATTTTAAGATCAAAATTTCACTGTATAATGTTTCAATTCTTACCGAAACTACTGCTATTACAATATGGGGTATTAAAAACAAACAACAATGAAAAGAACAAAAACGAAAGCGGCAAGAGGCTTGATTCATTGATTCTACGGCTTATCAATCCTTTGCAGGCTATTTAAAGCCATAAAATAGATTTAGATTGTAAGAAATATTTTGATACAATAATGGTTTATGGATACAAGTCTTACTAATTAACCTATAGCTGGGGAAATAAGGTGGATTCATACCTATTCAAAAATTGGTAAACAAACAAGTAATTATAATGTGGATATAAAGTGTGGGAGCAATTCCATATTGCAATCAACATATAAAATGATCCCACACTTTGTGGCCATTGCAATTTCTGTATATTTATATTCCAGAGAATGTAGATAAATTTAAAATGACATCACTGTGTAGCTGATCAGTATTTCGTTAAATGATTGATCCATTTTCTAGTATTTATTTCTTAGAAAAAAATTTTACACCTGTTAACCCCCACTTATTCAATTTTATGAAAAGTTTGAGAAATTCCTTTTTGGAGCGCTTTGTGTTTATATTAGTTATAAGCACAACTCCTTGGAGAATTTAAGTAATCAATTTCTTTTTCAAAGAAGGACCTCCAGTTACAGAAAATTTGTTTTGAATTGTAAAATTAAAAAATGCAATGAAGTCTTTATTTAATTAGAAAACCTTTAACTTATTTTATGAGCAAAATATATTATATTATAGACACTGTTGTATTAAGAAATTTTTTCGATGAATAATAAATATTTGTAAATACGGTTGTTTGTATACGACATTATCAGAAAAAACGGTAACTAAAGTAAATTTTAAATTTACTGATAATTTTCTAACATTTACTTATCAGGTATTCTGGTAAGTAAGGCTATAAAACTAAAGTACCTAAAATTAAATAAAAGATTACTATTCTTATTTTTATAATTGTGATGCAACGTATCTGCGATCTTTACGATGACTGACCATTTCGAACAACGTAACTGTGAAATGTTACATGAAACTGGTTAGCTAAAAATTATACACAAAAGATGTTCTCATTGTATCTATCAAGAAATTTTTAAAGTTATGTACCTTTACTTAAATCTGCCAAACATTAAGCTATTGATAAATCTGTTATCACCTCGTGAAAACAATACTTCTGTGTTTAAAAAAATGCTTTTATGCGATATTTTAAACTAAAAATAATATTTGCTTTAATTCAGATTAAATGAACTTTAAATCATTTAATATCCCTCAAATAATGTTTTAGATAAGTACACTTTATTTTTGAAAAATCTTTTTTAACAAAGATAATTATATTGTGGTGAAAGGGTCAATATGGACGATTGGAACAAATAAAAATATAATTCCGATCAATTTAAATTAGGTTTGAAAAATAGTAAAAAATATTTTGCTTACTAGAAATATTAAATTTAAATCTATTAGCTTGAAAATTTTAACCTTAGGTATCAGTTTTTAGGCACGCCTGTGGAATTCCCTCCCGTTTAATTGCTTTCCTGACACCTACAATCTTCAAGAATTCAAATGTAAAGTCAATAGTCATCTACTATCTCACTAACTTGCTCTCTCTCTCTCTCTCTCTCTCTCTCTCTCTCTTTCTCTCATGCTTCTTTCTTCGTCCACTCCACTCTCATCAGTATTCTCATCCTTCTTCTCCCCTCTTCCTCTCATCCCCCTGTAATGTGCCACTCTTTCTCATAGCCTACCTCTTATGTAACCTCTTGCTCAACAGTGGCAGTAAAATGCCTTGCTTGGGGCGACACGATTATATATATACTAGCAGTATAGCCCGGCGTTGCTCGGGTGTAATGAAAGCTTTAAAACTAATCCATGGTCCTGGAGCTCAGATTCTTTGCACGTTGGCACGAAAGACTAAAAAGCAATAGTTGTTTCCAGTTAAAGCGAAACCGTAGACTGAAAGAAAAATGAATGGATGTAAGTCAAATTTTGATTTCCTGGTATCGATATGAAAAAAGATTTTTTTCGTCGTAAACGGAATTTTGAAGGCTAAATAAGTCCTCTGAGTAAATGGTATCATGGCTGAGACTAAAAATTACAATTATACCTACTTAGAGCCAAATCCGAAGCTAAAACTAAAATATATTGGCTGAAAAAATGCAGATATACAGGCAAATAAACAGACACACATACACGAACAACTTGCCTTTTAATTATATATATTATCGAATTTCTGCACTATTGTAAGAACTGTAACCTTGAACCTTCTTAATATCGTTTCTTATGTCTTTGTCTATGAGTGTATCAAATTGGATTAAAATCGGACCACTCCTTCTATAACCCAATTTTTTCGATTATCGATTTTCAATATTTATCGGGGGTACCTCGACACAAAACCTAGCTAAGAACACGCACAGACGCTTATAGTACAACTGTGTAAATTTTAAAGAAAATCGGTTCAGCCGTTTCAGAGTCTATAGGTAACGGACACACACAGGGACACACACATACACACGGAGACAAAGTTCCATTTATAAATAAGTTTACATATATATATATATATATATATATATATATATATATATATATATATATATATAACAAAATGAAGAATGTTAAAATTCTCAGTATCTGATTTGTAGAGTTTTGTAACCTTTCACACAAGCACGTTGTTCAAATCATCAGTTTTGATGACATTATTTTCAACGAATTTCTTATACCTATCATTATACTTATTTAATACTAGTAGTATAGCCCGGCGTTGCTCGGATGTAATGAAAGCTTTAAAACTAATCCATGGTCCTGGAGCTCAGACTCTTCGAAAGACTAAAAAGCAATAGTTGACTGAAAGAAAAATGAATGGATGTAAGTCAAATTTTGATTTCCTGGTATCGATATCAAATTTTCTGCACTATTGTAAGAACTGCAACCCTGAAACTTCTTAATATCTTTTCTTATGTCTTTGTCTATGAGTGTACCAAATTTGATTAAAATCGGATCACTCCTTCTATAACCCGATTTTTTCGATTATCGGTTTTCATATTTATCGGGGGTACCTAGACACAAAACCTAGATAAAAACACTGGCAGACGCTTATAGTACAACTGCGTAAATTTTAAAGAAAATCGGTTCAGCCGTTTCAGAGTCTATAGGTAACGGGGACACACAGACACACACATACACACGGAGACAAAGTTCCATTTATAAATAAGTTTACATATATATATATATATATATATATATATATATATAACAAAATGAAGAATGTTAAAATTCTCAGTATCTGATTTGTAGAGTTTTGTAACCTTTCACACAAGCACGTTGTTCAAAATTGTCAGCCATCGTAAAGATCGCGGAGACGTTGCATCACATGGAAATCCCGGATTAATAAGTGAACACGAATAGATAGTCCTAAACCTTGTGGCAAATTGACTAAGTAGGCTGGGTACCAAAGAATGTTAACTGCACGCGAATTTCTATTGTACAGTACAACCATATCACGTGCTGTCCGTGAGGTTTAAAATACGCCTGCGTATACACATAAGTTGGGAATGTAAGAGAAAGTCCGAGGAGATGATGGATAGTTGAAGAGAGACATTTAAAAGATGCACCGAAAACATTGAAGCGGTATTAGCGTATTATCAGTCACATTTGAAACGAAATAAAGACATAAGCAATGATATTTATATCGTTATAGATAAGTGTTTTATCACCCTCCATACGAACGTATATATAAATAGATAAGAAAGAATGATGTATAGTTATCAAGAGATATGTTAAAAAAAAATACATACATGGTGATTTACAGTAGAAATGTGTTCGTCCCGCTTCCAGGACATCGAGGAAGGATGTTGGATCAGTAAAAAAACAAAAACAAAAACAAAAAAAATGAACAAAAACAAAAAACAAAACAAAAATAAAAAACAAGCAAACAAAAAGTTACTAATGGAATTTTAAGCTCAAAATTTCACTGTATAATGTTCCAATTCTTACCGAAACTACTGCTATTACAATATGGGGTATTAAAAACAAACAACAAAAGAAAGCGGCAAGAGGCTTGATTCATTGATTCTACGGCTTATCAATCCTTTGCAGGCTATTTAAAGCCATAAAATAGATTTAAAAACATTGATTTGGAAATTCTTGTAAAAATCAAATAATTGTCGGATTTTAAAGAAACTTTGTGAACTTATTCATAAATAAATTAAATTATTTGAGAAAAACAAAGAACAAAATCAAACACACTAACAAACAAACAAACAAAAAACAACAAGCAAACAAAATGTTACTAATGGAATTTTAAGCTCAAAATTTCACTGTATAATGTTTCAATTCTTACCGAAACTACTGCTATTACAATATGGGGTATTAAAAACAAACAACAATGAAAAGAACAAAAACGAAAGCGGCAAGAGGCTTGATTCATTGATTCTACGGCTTATCAATCCTTTGCAGGCTATTTAAAGCCATAAAATAGATTTAGATTGTAAGAAATATTTTGATACAATAATAGTTTATGGATACAAGTCTTACTAATTAACTTATAGCTGGGGAAATAAGGTGGATTCATACCTATTCAAAAATTGGTAAACAAACAAGTAATTATAATGTGGATATAAAGTGTGAGAGCAATTCTATATTGCGATCAATATATAAACTGATCCCTCACTTTGTGGCCATTGCAATTTCTGTACATTTATAATGCAGAGAATATAGATAAATCTAAAATGACATCCCTGTGTTGCTGATCAGTATTTCGTTAAATGATTGATCCATTTTCTACCGCTTGTCAACCGTTTCCAGGTTATGTGAAGCCAGAAAATATTTTTAGATTCGAAGAATTTTTTTAGAATATTGCTTTCCTGACAGCTACAATCTTTAAGAATTCAAATGTAAAGTCAATAGTCATCTACTATCTCACTAACTTGCTTCCTCTCTCTCTCTCTCTCTCTCTCTCTCTCTTTCATGCTTCTTTCTTCGTCCACTACACTCTCATCAGTATGGTCATCCTTATCCTACCCTCTTCCTCTTTGTAATGTGTTATAATAGTGATTTAATAATATCAATTTTGCTAATTAACCCTTAGCTTTGAGGTGGAATCATCCCTTTTCCCAAAGCTATTTGCGTGTAAGTTTAAGTAAGTGGTTTTTGATCGAGGCGAGAGTAGATTGTGGTGTCATCGGCGTACATGCCTACTTGGGATCTAATGGCATCGGGGAGATCATTAATGTAGATCAGAAAGAGCGGGAGACCTAGGATAGAATTGAGGGACGCTAGCGTTCGTATGGTAGTTTTGGCAGGCATGCCCATTTAATACTACCTTCAATGTGTGGTTAGAGAGGAATGACTGGATGAGGCCAAACAGTTATCCAGTTATACCGTAGCTCGGCAGTTTGCATAAAAGGCCAGCGTGCCAGACCCTGTCGAACGCTTTGGAGATATCCAAGGCAACGGTTCGGGCTTCGCCATTCTTGTCAAGAGCCTGGTATATGTACTCGGTAATGGTCGTTAACATATCAGCAGTAGACCTGGTGAAGCGAAACCCGTATTGTTTGTCAGAGGGAAGCCTGAATCACCTCGGCGTTGATAATGGCCTCGAAAACATTGCCGAAGATCGGAAGGAGACTAATAGGGCGGTAATTGGCGGGGTCTGAGGTTTCGCCAGAATTCTTAAATATAGGAACTACACAGGACTTCCAACAGGCAGGAAAACAGGAAGCAGATAGGCAGAGGTTATAGAGTTTAGAGAGGACAGAGGTGAGTTCTGGGGCACATTTCTTCAGGACTATGATTGGGATTCCGTCCCCGCCGCTCGCTTTGTGAGGTTCAAGTTTTGCGATTATTTTGGAGACCAGCGAGGGTGTAATGTGGACGTTATTTAGTTGATCCTTAGTTCTGGGTGGGAAGTCGGCTGTGGGTACTCCTAACGAGTACAGTTTAGAATTGGTGGATAATCTACGGGCAAAGCATTCAGTCTTGTCCGCTGGGGAGGTGAGAACTTCAAATTCATTGATTAATGGGGGTATTGAAGTCTTGCTCTTGTTGAGCACGCTTTTGCAGAGTCGCCAGTAATATTTGGCGCCGAACTTAGAGGATGCTATGCATTGCTTCATTCTGGTAGCAAACGCCCTCTTAGCTTCGTTTAGTACTTTTTTTACACTTATTACGACCTGAGGCGAAAAGGCGCCTGTTTTGGTTCGACGTGTAGCTTCGATAGAGCCGGAAGAAATGGTTCCGGTGGGCAATGACGGCCGAGAAAGCGGGCGACAACCAGGGGGACAAATTTGATTTTAGCTGGAATTTCCTGGCCAGGATGACAGCATCGATGCCAACCTTAACCCAAGAGGAGACCTCGGACGCACAGTCTTCGACAGGAAGATCGAAGACGTTGTTCCAGGGAACATCGCAGAGGAAGTCTCGGAACGAATCCCAGTCTGCTCTCTGGTAGCAGTATGATATTCTGCTGGTCTGGGTTTCTTGGGTAGAGTAAGAGTGGATTGAGATATTGACGGAAACTACTGCGTGGTCAGAGTTTCTGAGAGGGCAGAGCTGCCTGGTAGTACAGGAGTCTGGAATGGAAGTAAAGCAGAGGTCTAGTAAAGAGTCCTTTCCGTTAGGGTTATTAGAGAAACGCGTAGGGAAGTCCACCACTTGCGTTAGCGCTTGGGTTATTGAAAAATACATGGTGCGGATCCCAGCAAGTATCGGTGACAGAGTTTTCAAGCCACTTGGTGTGCTGGGCGTTAAAATCGCCAAATACAAATATATGGGCAGATGGGTGAGAAGAAATGGCCTTGTCGATATTGATAGAGATACTATCTTGTACCGAACAGTCAGAGGAGGAGGGGGAGCGGTAGAGGAAGAAGAGATAGCTAACCGAGCTTAGAAGTGAGAGACGGAAGTACATGAAAGAATGATCCAGGGATTCAAGAGATGTGACCCTGGCTAGAGGGAGTTGTTCGCTGACATATACACCAAGCCCATGCATATGGACATTGGAGTCCTTCCTGAAGAGGGGAAGGTAACCAGGAACGAAAATCTCCGAGGAGGGGATAGAAGGGTCAAGGTTAGTCTCACATATAGCTAAGATATCGGGTGAGTTAGTTTGGAGGAATGATTCTACACTATTAAAATTAGAGGATACCTCGTATGTTTGTGAAGGAAACGCAGATAGGTTTGATCGAGTTATGACTAGCTGGTTTAGTCTTGCTGTTTCGTTTGTTTAATTTCATAGTGGTTTAGTTGGGGAGAGAGAGAGGTCTAGAGTAGGGTCAGATGGTAACTAATTGCAGCAGGTGAAGGATAGAGAATGGCGCCGCCTGCAGCATAATGTGGCCTCGGGGTTGCCCATCGGAAATTCATGCAGGGACGCCCGTCCATGCGCGAAATGGAACTACAGGAACCCCGATATTATTCAACTGTTGATGCGTTGTGACGCAGTGGATATCGACTCGGAACGAGAAATCGGGGAGCCGAGTTCGAATTCCAGCCGAATTCATTGCATTCACTTACGCGCAAATACCCTTGGTATTAATCCGTCTATTCCTTCCAGTTATGGGTTAAATAACAGGACAGATTGGGTTCTATAGCCTTGGTCGGCAACCAGTCTACCGCAGAAAGCAATGGCAACTTACTGCGGGATAATCTTCTGCCCAGTCAGTCATGTCTCTTTCGAGACATGATCGCCCAAGCGTGTATCACTTATGGCACTGAACTGACTGACTGTTGATCAGAGCGGAAAAAGAACGTTTCCAGATATTATTCAAGGATTTCTTTTCGGTAATCAATTGTTTGAATATTGCACGGAAGGAAAGAAGTGAATGCTTGATAGTGAACTATCGGAATACTATCATTTACTGCGCCGGACTTGTAACATGAGGAAAGTCGTTGTCATGCAGCGAAACGATCAGTTAACTTTCCTGCTTTTACTTTTTGTTTTCTAATGTCCCATTGCAATAAGATACTGTAGCATTTTACAAATACAAATTCTTAAAAACAAAACAAAAACAAAAATAATCCTTTTTTTTTTAATCGTAGCAAGCAGAAAGGAGTTTTTCCTTTGTTAGAAAAAATTGTTATCCTAAATGTGGTGAGAGATCAAACAAGTATCTCAACGCAAATCCACCAAGAATCAATTTTCTCAGGTTTTGATTTTTAAAAACCATCTCAGGCTTTCAAATAACATACAACTATCGATTCATTGCATGAACAATAACAAGCAGAATAAATTTCATAGACACACCTAGGATTCTCTGAGTATTATGCAAAACATGGGTTTGAAATTTCTATCAATATCAATGGAAACATGCGTGTGTATGTGTGTGTGTGTGTGTAGGTGTGTGTGTATGTGTGTGTAGGTGTGTATCATTAGACTCCTAATGAGTGCCGTCAAATTTGATTCATACACAGTGCTTAAGTTAAGCTTAGTAAATTATCTATCAATCTATCTCAGTCTATACATATCTATCTATCTATCTATCTATCTATCTATCTATCTATCTATCTATCTATCTATCTCAGTACTTAACGCTATTCTTCATCGAGATAAAAATACTATACTTAATCTGATTTAAAGCCACCATTGTGGGACACCTTTATAAGCAGTGGAACTGGCTATATATATATATATATATATATATATTTTCTATATATATATATTCTATATATATATATATATATAACGAGTGAAAACATCATAACGGTGCCCTTACGAAAATTCGAAGTCGGAATGAATCTGCTCAGTGACAGAGACAAAGTCTTTGTGCTTATCAAAGCTCTGTCCCCGCCCCGATATCGAGCACTTTACCATAAAAACCTACTTGCAAAAATACATTTTTTCAGTAAATCTACTAAAAAAACCTTGACGCTAAAATTGTCACAATTACACACTACACTATACTACACTACACACACGCACGCGCGGACGTATTGATGTGTTTATGCATTTGTTTTGTACATGTCTATGTTAGTCCCATGTTTTTTTAATACTCTTATCGAAGAACCGAGTTCGAATTCCAGTCGAGTTCATTGCTTTCACTTACGCTCAAATACCATTAGGAAAGGTATTATTCTGGTTCTTCCCTCCAGCTAAAAGTCAAATAACAGGACAGATTGGGTTCTATAGCCTGGGTTGGTAACCAGTCTACCACAGAAAGTAATGGCAACCTACTGCGGGATAATCTTCTGCCTAGTCAGTCATGTCTCTTTCGAGATATGATCGCCCAAGCGTCTATCACGTATGGCCTTAACTGACTGACATGTTCACAAGTGTCTTTTACTTCAATGTCGCCCTGAAATAATAAGAGAGAGAAAGAGAGACTAGCGACTTGAAATCTGTGTAAGGCAAAAGACCGTTGTGAATTCAGAATTGTGGAGAAGTCATCACTCAACGATTGCATCAGAGGACAACAATTGCAGCGTATATTTTATTTTTTAGAATAAAAAAAGAACTTATAGAGAATCATGATCATCTACTTCTTGAAGAGACAGAACACTTAGAGAGAGAGAGAGAGAGAGAGAGAGAGAGAGAGAGAGGGAGGGAGGCACTTAGGGAGAAAACAGACATAACACTTATAGAAAGAGAGAGAGATAGAGAGACAGAACAATTAGAGAGAGAGAGAGGGAGGCACTTTGGGAGAAACAGACATAAAACTTATAGAAAGAGAGAGAAAGAGAGACAGAACAATTAGAGAGAGAGAGAGATAGAGAGGGTGGAAGCACTTAGGGAGAAAACAGACATAACACTTATAGAAAGAGAGAGATAGAGAGACCGAACAATTAGAGAGAGAGAGAGAGGGAGGCACTTAGGGAGAAACAGACATAACACTTATAGAAAGAGAGAGATAAAGAGACAGAACAATTAGAGAGAGAGAGGGGGGAGGAACTTAGGGAGAAACAGACATAACACTTATAGAAAGAGAGAGATAGAGAGACCGAACACTTAGAGAGAGAGAGAGAGAGAGAGGGGGGAGGCACTTAGGGAGAAACAGATATAACACTTATAGAAAGTGAGAGATAAAGAGACAGAACAATTAGAGAGAGAGAGGGGGTAGGCACTTAGGGCGAAACAGACATAACACTTATAGAAAGAGAGAGATAGAGAGACAGAACACTTAGAGAGAGAGAGAGAGGGGAGGCACTTAGGGAGAAACAGACATAACACTTATAGAAAGAGAGAGATAGAGAGACAGAACACTTAGAGAGAGAGAGAGAGGGAGGCACTTAGGGAGAAACAGACATAACACTTATTGAAAGAGAGAGATAGAGAGACAGAACACTGAGTGAGAGAGAGGGGGGAGTCACTTAGGGAGAAACAGACATAGCACTTATAGAAAGAGAGAGATAGAGAGACAGAACACTTAGAGAGAGAGAGAGAGGGGGGGGCACTTAGGGAGAAACAGACATAACACTTATAGAAAGAGAGATATAGAGAGACCGAGCACTTAGAGAGAGAACTTGAAGAGAGATAAGAGAAAGAGGCATAACACTTATAGAAATTGAGAGAGAGAGCACGCAGATAGAAAAAGATAGACAGAAGATAACTTAGATGGACAGAGAGAAAGCGTGAGAGAGCTGACAGAAATAAATCGCTTAGTGAGAGAGAGAACTTAGAGAGATAGAATTTAGAGAGAGAGTGAGGACTTAGAGAGAGTACAGAGAGAGAGAGAGACTTCTTATAGAGAGAGAATAGACAGACAGAACACTTACAGAGAGAGGACATAGGTAGATAGAGCACTTAGAGGGAGAGAGAAAGAGCACTTAAAGACAGAAAGATAGAGAGACAGAGAGTGAGTGAGATTACTCACCCCAATCACTGGTTCAATTACACAACAAATATTTGTCTAACCCTAGCCTGCTAATCATTAAGTTTTACGTCCTCAGCTACTTCCTTTTGACTCGTTTTTGGTTTTGCTCGCCTGCTCTCCAATTCTGCAATTACTCGTCGAATATTTCTAAAATATGCCATGGTTTTAATTGCCGTAACCCTAACCCTGCCTCCGAGAGAATGATATTCGTGACACCAAACCCCAAGGTTAGATAGGAACTGTGCAAAGGTTTTACGTCCGGCTCGTGTATTGTCTCACATTGGAGCATAGTTCACTTTTAACGGAAAAAAAAAAACTTTAAAAAATAAATAAAACAGCGTTAATTTTCCCCGATCTTAATTTGAAGCCGTGTATAAATGGGTCGTGTATAAGTGCTACTAAAATTGAATTTTGATATTTGTTTATTCGATTTTCAAGCTGACATGAATGTGTTGGTTATCGAAGTTGTTTGGTTTGACCAAGGACTTGATGCTAGATCTAAGGATGATGATATGCTTATGAACTTTTGGGAAGTAGATTGTTCCGAAATTAGGCATTTTAATTGCAATCTGAAGAAAAAATAAAGAAGATCCTTGGATATTAAAAAAAAAAAATGAAATAAACATCTAAGAGTCTCTAACAGCCAAAATAATTCAACTAAAAAATTTTTACCTTAGAGCAAAATGTTTTTTTTGGATAAAAACGAAAAGCAGATGAATAATTATAACGATTACGAAAGAGAAGTCGGAATCCTGTTTACGTTCGCGTCATTGACATCGGTCTTTGGGGAAGAATATGTAGCAGAGAGCGCAAAACGCCCGATCAGGAGCTTTAGAGATTTTTAGCTTTTGGCGAAAGTCAAAATCCCTTTGTCCATACATCAAGATTTTTTTAAATATTCTCACCCCAAGCAAGGCATTCTACTGTCACTGTTGCGCAGGGGGTTACATAGAGGAAAGAGATGAGAAAGCGGGATTAATTATGGGAAATGTCAGGAGAAGGGTAATAAACGGGTGAGAATACCGAGGATAGGGGTGGAGTAGAGGGGAAAAAAGAGATTAAGAAAATAGATGTGACTTAGTGAGATAGGAGATGTTTATTGACTTTACATTTAAATTACTGGGGGTTTTAGCTGTCGAGGAAGCAAGTATATGGAAGGGAATTCCACAGGCGGGATGTGCGATAAAAGAAGCTGTTAGAGTAGAAATTGCCGTTACATTTTACCGGTTTCACTGTAAAAGGGCGGGACCTAGTTGCTAATCTAGTAGCTCGTGTAAATTCATACCTGAGAAGCACCAGTAATCTAAGTTCATTGGAGCAGAAGCCGTGAAAGTATTTATAGAAGAGGCACAGGGAAGCCATGTCACGCCGGTGAGACAGCAACTGCAGCCGAGCTGCCAAGTCGGTACACAAAGAAATATATTAACAAATATAGTTTATTATTAGTGCAGCCACGGGTGTTTTCTTCAAAAGATAAGCCACCCTTATTCTTCTTTTTTGTGTGCCGTGTCCTTTCATGACGTAGGCGATCATGGACCTCCACTTAATCTCTTAACACTTTTTCTCTTTATCTCACGCCTACACTGCTCTACCATGCACTTGCTCAAGCCCATCAGCTATGTCTCGCGTTACATTCCCATGTCTATCTTTCCCTTTATTCGTCTCGTGAGTATTAAATTCTCCAAGCCCTTCTTCCTCTTTACGTTGCCTAGAAACTTCAGCTGTCTCTTCCTGATGTTAAAAGTAAGTTTCCTTTTCGTTTGAATCCTCTCCAAAACCTTGTCTTTGCTCACATGTTTGGTCTGTGTTATCCTCAGCATCCTTCTGTAGAACCACATTTCTGCTGCTTTGAGTCTCTCCTTCATCTTTTAGGAAATTGTCCAGTATTGTCTGCCATATAGGGCAATAGATATCACATGTAGTATTTACTAATTCCACATCCTCAAATGTATTTACGTTATGTTTTATTATTCTGATTAAATTAAGTAGTTGTGTTACCTTTTAAATCCTGAAGACGGCGCAGAAGGAATTTGATTCTGAAATTCAACTCTGATTTTTGTTTAGGAGTTTATATTGTTCTGAAAAGGTGATTATTTATATTTTGTCCACTCGGCAAACATTATTTTGTCTGCCTGTGGCAGTATTCATCCTAGGCGGGTTTAAGCCGGCTTCTTCCTTACAAAGAGGTTCAGGGGTTATCTTTGGCTCCACAAGCGGCCCCCAACGGCATGTGGTGCAAAATTTTTCCCGCAGTGGGTGGTCAATTCTTACTGCAATAGAGTGGTTGCCAAACAAAGCTATATAAACCAATCAATCCTGCTATTTAACCCATAACTGGAGGAGAAAGAGATGGATTCATATCTTTCCCATGTGCACGTAGCACGTAAGTAAATGTAAAACTTATTTTGCATTTAAGTAAGCCATATAGTGCAAATTAATCAAAAGTATACACAGAAACTTCTTTATAGACCAACTGAAAATGTTAAAATTGTTGGGAAATACGTAGCGCTGAATATATGATAGATGTTGAAAAAATAAATTCTTTACTTTGAAGAAAAATAACGGTATTTTATTTTTGTTTCTAGACGATCATTTTTCTGGATTTGAGGTCATATTTATCAACCAGACTATGTAAATTTGAAGAGAAATATATTTACATACTTTTGATACACGTTTCATTAATCTATGTCGTCTAAAACTCTTTTAATAGAACTAGGGAACTTATGAATCAACACTTGTAATTTTGAAGAGAAATAAATTTACCTATTTTGACCCAGCTATCTGACGTACTATAACTTGTTTTAGTGAGTTGGAGACCAAGCATAGCAACCAGTTTTATCCTCCACTTCAAATAGCTTATGTCTAGCCCGCGCAAAGAGGAGTAACACATGGCGTAATGATCATTTAAGGCGTGAAATATAAATCACTATGGATTGGTGATTTTTATTTCCTCTGTTTATAACGCCGAATGCTCTATCAGCGATATTAATTTCAATTTCCATACGAATATATATATATATATAAAATAAAATAAAATAAATTACAAGAACTACACGCACATAAACACGCACACATGACACAGTCACGGACACGCACACACCACCAGATAAAGCAGATAGATAAAACAACAGTAATAAAACAAATCCTCCTCAGCCCGAGCAAAACTCAAACTAACGGTCAGGTCACATTTAGATAAACCACATATTAAAGCAGACTGATATCATCAGACCAGAAAAAGGACCCAACTGTAAATCACACATATATATACCATAGACACACGCACGCGCACACACACACACACACATGCTCTAACACACTTACACACACACATACATACATGCTCTAACACACTTACATACACACACATGCTCTAACACACTTACACACACACATACATACATGCTCTAACACACTTACATACACACACACATGCTCTAACACACTTACACACACACACACAATTAATGACAGCAGCAGCAGCAGCCAGGAATTACCATTCCTTGAAAGGCACAGACTCACTTGGACAGACACATGCTCCACTGCCATTCTTAAGATGAGATTTTGATCTCGAAATATTAATGTATAATAAATAGGTAATACCCAAAACTTCTTTACCTTCATTTATTTTACTAAACACATTGTGACAGCCTTCAAGACCTAACCATATACCTAATATACACAATACTTCAAGCAAATTACAAAACTTTTAATATACTAATGCTTGTTCGTATAAGCAGATAGTGACAGATAGATGTATAAAAAGAAACAATATGAGATAGATAGCTCTTTTGAGCCTACGTAATGAATTCTAGCAATAGGACCTGTGACAAGCCAGAAATCAGCATCGAAAATTTTGCTTTGTTTTTAATCTTACTAACTTGATCCGATATTCAACTGCCTCAACTACCAGATTTACCATTTATTACATATGAACAGACATAGATAGATTGGGATAGTTGATTTTCTAAGCACTGCTTAGATGTAGCATAAAGCCGAAAGTATATGACACCCAGTAAGGATCGAACTCACTACTAAGTTGTAATATGTTATAGCGAGACAAGCTTGCTGAACTTGACACCACATTGAGTTGCCCAACCATATTGAGATAGATAGATAGATAGATAGATAGATAGATAGATAGATCTGGAAGATTGTTACTGATCGATCCATCGATAGACATATAGATAGATTCTCTGATAAATATACAATGACGTAACTCTTAATTTAATGACAGCGTCAAATCCTTCCACCGTCCCACTTGTCTTCCGCCACCAAGCCGCCTCTTCTTCTATTCCCACTCAGCAGCCTCTCCAACCGACATTCCCTCACCGACACAAAAAATAATTTAGGATGTAAAGTTGGCGCCTACGAAAGAATACTGTAAATTTCTCTGGTTTTGAAACTCTGAATTAAAATTATTTCGACATATTTTTCTGAATAGTGCTTGCTCTGGCATATGGCTGCCTTGGGAATGGCTATTTGTTCGTCGATAGTCCACGATCTATGGCGCTTGCGTGGGATGGGTTAGGAAAACACCCACGGAATTTTAAAGGAGCGTTAGTTAGCAAAGAAAAGAGCAAAACCCGGCATGTAAATAACAGCATTCTTACGGATCATGAAAATACAAGGGAAACTATTTGGTAACAAACAAAATGAACAGTTTGAAGTCATCAAAATTGCTTTATTGCTGTTATTATTATTATTATTATTATTATTATTATTATTATTGCATTTTTCATTATAAATCGATTTCTGCTATGGTCGCACTACCTACCAAGTCTGCAGGAAGACCAAAGACTGGTCGTGGTGTGTTGTTATCGCTCCATTTCATGTTTTTTTTATCTCCTTAATTATTATTATTATTATTATTATTATTATTATTATTGCATTTTTCATTATAAATCGATTTCTGCTATGGTCGCACTACCTACCAAGTCTGCAGGAAGACCAAAGACTGGTCGTGGTGTGTTGTTATCGCTCCATTTCATGTTTTTTTAATCTCCATTATTATTATTATTATTATTATTATTATTATTATTATTATTATTATTATTCGCCTTTGGTTCGAATAATGCTGCTACCTATGCTTTGGTCAAATCCGAAGAAGAATCTGCAATCTTATTGGTACTGACCTGGCATCTTCTTTTAATCACTTTCCCATCATCGTAACGTAGCATTCCTGTGTCTTTTCTATAAATACTCTCATTGTAATTCCGATGAACCCTCCTCTACTGTATCTCGAGTGCAGTACTAGATTAGCAGAGAGGTCGCATCATTTTACAGTTGAATTAGCTTGATGTAACCGTAAGTTCTATGTTAGTAGTTTCGGCTTTTTACTTTTCAGTCAAATTTGACTATCAAGAATTTAAATGTAATGTCAATCGTTATCTTCCGTCTCTGTAATTCCTGTTCTTTTATTGTCCACTCGCCTTAATAGTAATACTCATTAAGGCATTGCGTCTTAGTGGCTTTACTCCTTTGTCTGAGATGAAATGATAACAAATATAATAATTATCATTATTTCAATAGTTATTTTTTAGTGAAGTTTATTTTAGTATGACACTCCGTTGTTGAAACAGTTTTTTTATTACGTCTACCGGTGGATATCGGCTAGGAACGAGAAATCGGGGAACCGAGTTCGAATTCCAGTTGAATTGACTGCATTCACTTACGCGCAAATACCCTTGGGAAAGGTATTAATCAGTCTATTCCCTCCAGTTATGGGTTAAATAATAGGACAGATTGGGTTCTATAGCCTTGGTCAGCAACCAGTCTACCGCAGAAAGCAATGGCAACCTACTGCGGGATAATCTTCTGCCCAGTCAGTCATGTCTCTTTCGAGACATGATCGCCCAAGCGTGTATCGCGCATGGCACTTAACTGACTGACTACCGGTATGAACATTCGAGAAAGTTTAATAAAGAAAACGTCACCCACTTCGTAATTTTATTAAGATGTTTCGAATACACTGGCCGGTAGACGAAGTAAACAAATTTTAAAAACGCGCTCTTCTACTAAAATCCAGTTACCCACTAAAACTAACTCTAGCTCTCTCCCTACCCCCTTATAACCCTCCCTTTCTCTCCACCTATGTATCTGTCATCGCACCTGCTTTCTCAGCTTTCTGTTGTTCCTTTCTAACTAGTTTGTACTCCTCACTCTTTTCTAATTAATCTTTTTACGTTTATGTAGCCCCTTGCACATCAGTGGCGTTTCCGCCTTGCTCGGGGTGAAATGAATAAAAAAATAAAAAAATAAAAATAACAATATCTTGGGTTAAAAATAAAAATACATTAATTCTTTAGAAATTTATATAAATTGAACATCTAAAAAATATTAAAGGAATAGATTAATTAAACTGTTTATTGGTCTTTTTTTAATTGTGAATTGTTTATCTCTGATTTATTAAATCTTAATACATTGTTTTAAGACTTTTTGCTCGTTGTATCTCAATATTAACACATTCTAAAAATTTCCGTCATATTTTTATACTACGAGTAGACTATATATATCTATACCTTTATAAAAAGATCTAATCATGGTATATTTTATGACATCTGTTAATTGTTAGCGATCTTCTTATCCCTGAGTTAATTATTTATATATATATATATATATATATATATATAGTTCGCAGACAGATCTGTTTCACAGCTCATCAGTACAGTTAGACATCCGATTGCTTCTAACCCAGGATTGAAACCCGACCGAATTGGCGTCAGTCGGCAATTCTACCTCTGAGCTATGAGCTCTCTGTAGAAGGCGACAGACTTTTAGCGTATGATGTATCATACGCCAGTAACCAGAGTGTTCTAATTCATTACTGAATGAGCGATGCGTAGATGCTAGAGTAACTACTGTTTTTTCAAAGTCTACCATTCTTCCATAGTGCTCAATCAGGGTGTGAGAGCGTAAATAGTCATATAAGAAAAAATTTAGGCAGACACGTTATTTCATGGTAAATCGGAAGTATAAACCTATTTCAGACGAACCATCATCAGCTTCCATGAAATAGATAGTTCGCTTGAAATAGGCCTATATTCCGATTTATTATGAAATAACGTGTTTGCCAAATTTTTTTCTTTTATTTGCTCTATATGTATTTATATACATATATATTTAGAGCTCTCTTAGAGAATTATAATACCACTGTATGTACTGGATACTCCTTTGGATCCTTCTATATCTACACCGCATGTTCATATATATATATATATATATATATATATATTTATATATATATATATAGTAACATAAATTAATAAATATATATATGAGGAGGGTGTACATATGTATAATATTATTATTTAGGTGTTATTAAAAGAGTGCTAAAAGTATGAACAGAATCGTATTATATGTGTATATTAATAAATATGCATATTATCCTACGTCTATGGCACGACTCGGAGTTTCATGCGTTATGCAATCATCAAGTGCATATTTCAAACTGACAGATTAATAGATTTGAATTTAAGTTCACTCTATGTTCATGGGAATTAAATCTTATAAAGTTAAGTTACTGTTTCTTGATTACAAGATTAAAAATTTAAATATTCTACGATTGCATGTAGATAAAAATTAAAAATTAAAATCAAAATTAGAACTAAAATAAAAAAAAAAAATAAAATGCAGGGAGAAATCATGAGTCTTAAAAATTTAAATATTCAGATATACTTCAAAGTTCAGTAGGTTTGTTTTCGGCTCGGAGTTAAAATGTCTTTAATACTGTTGAATTCTGTTCTGGGTGAGCCATTCATTTTTTTATTTTAATTTATTTTTTATTTTTTTGGTCGTTTTGCCGAATTTTTGCTTGATTTTAAAACTTTTTATGCTTAATTGAAGGATTGATTTTGTTTTCTTAGAAATTTCATTGCCTGGACTTAACTAAGTTAAAACTTAGCAATTCAACAACTTTTTCCCATTTTTTTTTCAATTGGATCGGATGGACTAAACGATCGTCCGGTTCACACTCCACCCACGTCTGTTGAGCGGGTGAGGAGGCTCATCCCTTGTTTCCTGTTTGGGATGCGGTTTCCGGGTTTCTCTTTTCCAACCTTTTCACTCTTTTATCTATTTATTTATTTATTTTTTTTCCAATTGGAGTAGATAGACTAAACTATCGCCCGGTTCACACTCCACCCACATCTATTGAACAGGTGAAGAGGCTCATACCTTGTTTCCTGTTTAGGATGCGGTTTCCGGTTCTCCCTTTTCAAGTCTTTTCACTCTTTTATTTATTTATTTATTTATTTATTTTTCCAATTGGAGTAGATAGACTAAACTATCGCCCGGTTCACACTCCACCCACATCTATTGAACAGGTGAAGAGGCTCATACCTTGTTTCCTGTTTAGGATGCGGTTTCCGGTTCTCCCTTTTCAAGTCTTTTCACTCTTTTATTTATTTATTTTTTCCAATTGGAGTAGATAGACTAAACTATCGCCCGGTTCACACTCCACCCACATCTATTGAACAGGTGAAGAGGCTCATACCTTGTTTCCTGTTTAGGATGTGGTTTCCGGTTCTCCCTTTTCAAGTCTTTTCACTCTTTTTATTTATTTATTTATTTTTTTTTCCAATTGGAGTAGATAGACTAAACTATCGCCCGGTTCACACTCCACCCACATCTATTGAACAGGTGAAGAGGCTCATACCTTGTTTCCTGTTTAGGATGCGGTTTCCGGTTCTCCCTTTTCAAGTCTTTTCATTCTTTTATTTATTTTTTTTTTCCAATTGGAGTAGATAGACTAAACTATCGCCCGGTTCACACTCCACCCACATCTATTGAACAGGTGAAGAGGCTCATACCTTGTTTCCTGTTTAGGATGCGGTTTCCGGTTCTCCCTTTTCAAGTCTTTTCACTCTTTTATTTATTTATTTATTTTTTTTTTTCCAACTGGAGTAGATAGACTAAACTATCGCCCGGTTCACACTCCACCTACATCTATTGAACAGGTGAAGAGGCTCATACCTTGTTTCCTGTTTAGGATGCGGTTTCCGGTTCTCCCTTTTCAAGTCTTTTCACTCTTTTATTTATTTTTTTTTTTTCCAATTGGAGTAGATAGACTAAACTATCGCCCGGTTCACACTCCACCCACATCTATTGAACAGGTGAAGAGGCTCATACCTTGTTTCCTGTTTAGGATGCGGTTTCCGGTTCTCCCTTTTCAAGTCTTTTCACTCTTTTATTTATTTATTTTTCCAATTGGAGTAGATAGACTAAACTATCGCCCGGTTCACACTCCACCCACATCTATTGAACAGGTGAAGAGGCTCATACCTTGTTTCCTGTTTAGGATGCGGTTTCCGGTTCTCCCTTTTCAAGTCTTTTCACTCTTTTATTTATTTTTTTTTCCAATTGGAGTAGATAGACTAAACTATCGTCCGGTTCACACTCCACCCACATCTATTGAACAGGTGAAGAGGCTCATACCTTGTTTCCTGTTTAGGATGCGGTTTCCGGCTTTCTCTTTTCCATTCTTTTTACCCTTACGTAGCCCCCTGTGCATCAGTGGTGTTATCGCCTTGCTTGGGGTGATATGATTAAAAAAAAAAAAAAAATATATATATACATAAAAATATAGGGAAAATTAAAATATTAAAATTTTAAATAAAATAAAAATAATTAAAAGAAAAGAAAAGAAAAGGAAAAATTAAAAGAAAAATTAAGAGGTAAAATTTAGAATTAAAAATTAAAAATGTAAGGAGCAAAAATAAAAAATGTTTAATTAATAATTGTTAAAAGTAATATTTTGGGGGAAAGAAAGAAAAAAGGAAATAGGCAAACAAAGAAATATCTATATCAATCTTCGCCTAAGAATTTAAGTATTTTTTCTATGATAGCATGTGATTATGAAATCACTTTTTTTATTAAGCAAATTAGGATTATAGATATGGTTCAAAATGACAAGTTTTTTTTAAGAGGCATAGATTACATTTATCTCCTTTTCCATTGTAATGTTTGGATTTAGCTACGATATTCCAAGTAATAATTGGGTTCTTACTGTTAGTTTTTTTAATTTCTAGTAATGTATGGATATAACAGCTGTATTTACTGTTGTTTAAAGACAGCATGTGGTCGTTAAATCTTATCTTCTACCTGTTCGAAAAACTTCCAAAGTAAAATTTAAAGTCATTATCATTTGAGCTCTATAAACAATACATTCACCCATAAACTGACCATTCAATGGGAAGGTTTTATTTTTTCGGCAATTGCAATTTTTTTAGAAGGGTCATTTTTTGCTATTAGTTGGGTGACAGATGTTATTTATCTAGGCTAAATATTTATTTGATATCATATTATGTTGTGAAATATAATTATCTATGGTCTTAAAGCAACTGTAACTAACTTTGACAGTGTTTTTGTGGAAGTATTTTTTAGGGTTGGTGAATGGTAGAAATGTTTATGAGTTAAGTTAAGGAATAGTTTAGTAATGTTAGTTTGGACGTTACGTCTGAAGGGTGATTTAAACAGGTCCTACTACTAGAATTCATTACGTAGGCTCAAAAGAGCTATCTATCTGAAGGGTGATTTAAACCAAATAATGTTACGTTTACGCGATTTCTGCTTATTTCAACCTTCTTTGTTTTTAACGGAGTTGAGTTTACTATTTTCTAAAGCATTAATGTAATTAATTTTAGAATTTTCAAAAACATTTTCCTCATTGCTTCAGTTAATACTAAAACGAAATTAGATTTGTGCAGGTTGTTGGTGATTCTCTGGGGGTGATTTGGTTCCCTGTAGAGCGGGTGTCAGGAAGTGGGTAAGACAAGGATGAGAATACTGATAAGAATGTAGTAGAGAGAGAGAGAGAGAGAGAGAGAGAGAGAGAGAGAGAGAGAGAGAGGATGTAAGTTAGGAGATGACTATTGACTTTACGTTTAAATTCTTGAAGATTGTAGCTGTCGGGGAAACAAGTAAACAGGCGGGAAGTGCGAGAAAAGAAGCTGTTGGAGTAGAAATTGCGTTTACAATTTATTGGCTTCACAGTAAAAGGGTGGGACCTAGTTGCTAATCTTGTGGCTCGAGTAAATTCGTAAATAGGGGCACCAGCGTTCATCGGAGCAGAAGCCGTGTAATATTTGTAGAAGAGACACAGGGTAGCCACATTGCGTCGGTGAGAAAGTGACTGCATCTGTGCTGTCAAATCGGGATCGATCACATCACAGATTCGCCATTGGATTTTTTCAAGGACCCCTCGATGGATAGCAGGAGCACCCAACAGGATATGTATTCAATGCACGGGCGGGTGGTAGATTTGTATATATACAGGTTGTTTCAGACGGGAAAAAGTGCACAGAGAACCAACCTTCTTGCAGCGGATTTAGCTATAAATTATGTGTAGTCATTCCAGTTGAGGTCTGTTGTGATTGTTAACCCGAGGAGGCGCAGTGTTTTACTTTCAGGGAGACTAGCCTGATCCATGCTAATGCGCGGTAGGAGCGATTGTCTGTGATGGTTAATAGATAGCAGTTTCGTTTTGGAAGCATTAAAATTCACGAGCCATTTCTTATCCAAGTCCACCACGGATTGGAGGTCCTTTTCAAGCTCGGCAGTGAGGTTTGCTTTGTCAGCTTTGGTAGATTTTTGATTGAGGCGAGAGTAAACCGTAGTATCGTCAGCGTATAGGCCTACTTGGGATCTTATTACATCGAGAAGATCGTTAATGTAGATAAAGGAAAAGCGTAGGTCCTAGAATAGAGCCTTGAGGGACACCCGCTTTCGTGTGATTTCAGGAAATGTTGCGAAATTTAATAGCTCCGATATATTTAATTAAATCTTGTTAGGAAAATATGCATCCTCCGGCAGAATTCGAATTAAGGTCGAGCGGTTAAGACACGTTAGATCTATTGACGGTTTCCCCTAGGCCTAGGGGGACGCAGGTTCGAATCCTGCCGGAAGACGCATATTTTCCTAACAAGATTTCTAGAACATTCTGGCCAGTACATGTATACATATATATATATATATATATATATATATATATATATATAACAAAAACAGAATATATACTCAAATACGAGTATCCATTAAAAAAAGTGGCCTCTCTCTATTCTTGGTTTCACGTTGTTTTTAATTTTCATTAAGGACCTTCCTTTTAACATCGGTTTTCAATTTGGCATCTATGCTGACGACACAATTATTTATTCCTGCCTCGATAGTAAGGTTGATCAGTCCGAAAAGTTCAAAATGGCAGCTAATGTCTAAAACGAACTCAAGACCGTCATTAACTGAGGCAAAAGATGACTTGTCACTTTTAATGCCTTCGCGACTAAACTTCTCTCGATTAATCATTTGAGGGACCCCTCTTTCTTTTCCATAAACTTGGCTGGTACTAACCTCCAGGAGATTGACTTGTTGAGCTTGTTCAGGCTAATGTTCTCAACAGAAAAGACATGAATTGGAAAGACTATATTGAATTCATTCATAAGTCAGCTGCTAACTAAGACGGTTAACTGTGTTGGGCGAAATAATTTTTTACTCCGGAATCTATCTTATCTATGAGTTTACAATTTGTCCATGCCTAGAATATTGCTCCTACATACGGCCCGGTAGCTGTACTATTTACCTTGAGCTCCTTGATAAGATACACAGTATAATCAGCAATATTATTGGTCCTGATCTAGCGGCTCGGCATCAGTCACTTACTCACCACCGTAAGGTTGCCTTTCTGTGCCTTTTTTTATAAATAGTTTCATGTTAATTTTTCGTATAAGCTCTTCGATCTGGTACCCAGAATTTTTACAGTTGACAAAACTAGATGTAGCCGTAAGTTCTATGCAAACAGTTTCTTCTTCCGCAATTCTCTTGCGTTTTAGTTTTAATGGTTTTACTACCTTGTTTGAAGTGATATTGATTGAATATATATATATATATATATATATATATATATATATATATATATATATCCGACGTTCGTCTCAGGGGGAGGGTTACTGAATACGGATGTTGTAAGTGAGTACAGGGTGGTATTAAGGTTTAAATATTATGAGGAAATGCAGTATAGATAACATTGGAAATGGTATTTTATATATATGATGTGCGTGTGAGAGAAAGAGAGAGAAAGAAAGAGAGAATGATACTGGTAATATATATTACGTTTTTACATAAATTCGTTTTTTAATAATTTATTTTAATACTTATTATTTGTTATTAGATGAGTTATTCAACAATGTATTATCCCCCTTCATTGTTTACAACCTCCTGCCAATAACCGTTCAATGCGTTGAGAATAGAAATCAGTAAGTTTTGACTTGAAAATTTCATCAATCCACGCTTTAAGCTCTACAACATTGTTGAACGAAACACCCTTCAAATTGTTAGAAAGCGACCGGAAAAGGTGATAGTTTGAAGAGGCTAAATCAGAAGAATACGGCAGGCGTGGCAGAATTTCCCAAACAAACTCTTTAATGTTAACAATGTAGAAGAGAGCATTGTCATCTTGAACAAACACACTATCGACGATCAGGCCTTTTAAGCTGAATTGCCTCTTTGAGAATGTTCATTTGGTCAACATACAGCATAGAACTGACCGTTTGGCTGTTTTGAAGTATTTCGTAATAAATTAGTCCTTGATAATCCCATCAAACGGAGATCATTTGCTCTTGTGGGTGCAGCGTTGGCTTTGGTCTGGGTATTGCCTGCTTGTATATTTTGACAGTGATCTTATTTTCACGCATCTTTCGTTAAAAGAAGTATCGTGCTAAAAAGGAGTTATATTATTTGAGTTTTCTTTGCCCCCTTTTTCTTTTTTCATAACTAATTCTGGGGGAATTAGAAAAAGACACCAACAAGAAGGCTTCATAAAAGGAAGAATACAAGAAAGTAAAAAAAAAAAATGAAATATTCATAAAATCCTCATATTTGATGAATAAATATATAATTATGTATTTAGATAGTAATCCCCCTTTTACGCAAGTTTCATTGAAAACGGCTAAGAAAGTATTGTGTTTAAGTTTTCGCTTTAATTTTTCATGTGTCTATAGAATTTTTTTTCTTTTCTGGACGCAAATTATCTAAAAATTGTTCAGATGCTTTGTATGTTCAAGAAGTTTCGACTATACTTTTAGCCATTATAAAAGATTAATTTTATATGAATACAGGCTTGCCTCCCAGAGAGTAAAACACTACGCCTCCTTGGTCTCACACTCTCAGCGGACCTCAAGTGGAATGACTATATCAAATCTATTGCTAAATCCGCTGCTATGAAAGTCGGTTCTCTGTGCATGGCCCGGAAGTTTTCCCCATCTGAATCTATCCTGCACATATATAAATTTACCATCCGTCTGTGTATTGAATACTGCTGCCACATCTGGTCAGGTGCCCTTGCTATTTTTCTCGGGGTTCTTGACACAATACAACGGAGAATCTGTAATGTGATCGATACCGACTTGACAAACCGGCTGCAGTCACTCTCTCAGCGGCGTGACGTAGCTTCCCTGTGCCTCTACTATAAATACTTTCACGGCTTCTGCTCCGATGAACTTAGATCACAGGTGCTCCGGTAGGTATGAATTTGCACGAGACACTAGATTAGCAACTAGGTCCCACCCTTTTATAGTGAAACAGATAAGATGTAACGCACATTCTACTCCAACAGCTTCTTTTCTCGCACTTCCCGACTGTGGAATTCCCTTCCATACACTTGCTCCCCGACAGTTACAATCTCCAGGAGTTTAAATGTAAGGTCAATAGATACCTCCTAACACACTAACTCGCATCCATTTTCTCAAACACTCTTCCCATCTACCCAACCCTCATCCTCGGTATCCTTACCTGTCTATTACCCGCCTTCTGATATTTCCTATATCTAACCACTCTTTCTCATCACTTTCCCCTATGTAACCCCCTGCGCAATAGTGGCATTGGAATGCCTTGCTTGGGGTGAAATGATTAAAAAAATATATGTGGATAGTTTATATACAGTACTGTGCAAAAATATTAGGAAAAGAACTATTTTATCTTTTATGAGGCATATTTGCAGAAAATAAACAATTTAATTAATTTTATTTGATTTACTCAAGAACTGCTTTAACAAGAAAAAATACTTGTTATAAAATAAATTTCATATTTAATATATTAGCCTTTGGCTTTGATCACAGCCTTCATTCTGTCAGGCATTGACATCACAAGCTTCTTCAATGTATTTGATGACATCACAAGCTTCTTCAATGTATTTGATGATATCTCTTGCCAAGCAGCTTGTATTTGTTCCCAAAGTGTGTCTTGCGAAGTAACATTAGATTTATCAATTTTTATCCCAATTATACCATAGATGTTCAATAGAGTAGTTTCAAAATAACTTGTTTAATAGAAATTGGAAAAATTAAATATAACTTTTTTTAATACATTTCTTATACACCTAGTTTTAAATAATCAATATTTATTAGCAATTTACTTGGCTTTTCACCCCGTATTTGAATTTCAGTGAGGTTTTTAAAAAAATCACTGCTGTCCTAATACATTTGCACACTACCGGTATTGTGCAAGAGTGTTAGGACGGGGATGATTTTAACTTTATTTTGAAGTCTCATAAAAGATAAAATAGTACTTGTCCTAATACTTTTGCACAGTACTGAATATATATATATATATATATATATATATATATATATATATGTGTGTGTGTGTGTGTGTGTGTGTGTGTGTGTGTGTGTGTTTATCTGTAAATTCAGATAAAATTTAGAAGGAATATAGCCATTTTAAACATGTCATTTTAAGACAAGCATTGCAAACCCCGTTTAAACAAAGAATGAGGAAAAAATTTTACTGTCGGAGGCTTCGTCTAGTGAAGGAAGGGGTTGGGGGATATTGGCTTTTATAGAGTTAAGCTAGCTGAATCTTAGTAGTAATTTCTTCTATGCTATTGGGAGGTATGTGTCTTGACCATTGAATTAGTAGTGATAGGTAGGGTGGAAGGGTAACTGCCTAGCCAAATTTTATATATATATAGTCATCCACATACAAGCTTGTTTCGCTGTATCACAGCTCATTAATGTGGCTAGACATCTGATTGCTTCCAGCTTGGATCGAAACTCAACTGATTTGATATCAGTCAGAGAGCCTACCCCTAAGCTATCGGCGCACGGCTGTGAGAGGAGGAGATTTTAACGAGCTATATATACGCAGTGTATACACGCGCCAGCAGCCAAGAGAACTCAATTTATGACTAGGGAGTAATGCGTAAATCGCAAAAATTGCAACTGTTTTTAAAATTTTCTCCTCTAGTCAACTCAAAGATAATTGGTTTAAATTTACATTTAGTTTAATATTTACATTTTATATAAAGTGCTCAGTACAGTAGTGCATTTATAGATATATATTTGTTATTATTATTGTTATAATATTAGCATACTGCGACTTATTGAGTTTTGGTGTTCAATACACTATCATCAGGTCTATATACTGATAAATATACATATGGAGTTTCATGCATTATTCAATCATCAGGTAAATTAAATTTAAAAACTAAAATATAAACTAAAAAATATTAAAAATAATAAAATGCAGGGAGAAGACATCAAAGGGGCGTAAATCATAAAACGTAAAAAATTTAAATATTACATGTATATAAATATTATAATTTCAAAATTTTAAATAAAAACAAAATCAAATAAAAATGAAAATAAAAAATAAAGATTTAAAAAATTAGAAGCCTAATTAAAAATTAAACAATGTAGGGAGCAAAAATTAAAGGGGTTTAATTCATAATTGTCAAAAATAATATTGCCTGGGAAAGAAAGAAAGAAAGAAAGAAAGAAAGAAAGAAAGGGGAAGTAATGAAGAAAGAAGGAAAGAAAGAGGCCAACATATAGAGGAATCAATCTGGGTTTAAGAATTTAAGTAAGTATCTTTTTCTATGACAGCATGTGGTTATTAAATCACTTTTTTTTTATTAAGTAAATTAGGATTATAGATATGGTTTAAAATCACACACACACACACACACGCACACACACACACACACACACACACAGATATATATATATATATATATATATATATATATATATATATATATTTGTGTTCAATCTGTGGAGAACACAGAGGGTTCGGAAAGGATTGGATGATATATCCAGTCAACATTACGAGAGATAACGACGTTATGTCTACATTAATCTTCCCACAGAGTATCTCACTAAATCGATTGCCCTAGAGGAGTAGTTTTACCCTCCGTCAAGCGTGTGGCTGCTGGAAGATTCCGTATTTATCAACAGGACTCTGTAACATTCATCACAAGTAGGAGAACCCACTCATCGCTGTTACACAATTTCTGCGACTACATCAAACGTAATATCACTATTCGTGATGGTCAAGTTTGCAATCTGCGAATGTCGCTAAGTAGACTTTGGGGCAAAAAGCTTTAGTAGACTTAAAGAATTTGTTCATGAACTTGGTGACATAATAATTGTGAGTTCAGTCCCTTGGTGCAAACTGGGCACCCAACAGTTGGTCAGTACTAAATACGACCCAGACGAAAAATCCTGAAACATGGTTAGCGAAACAAGAACAGTACCCCTCTGTAGATTAAATAGAGTGTTCAATTTTAAATTACTCAATGATTACCCAGACCGGAAAGCACCTGATGAATGTTGAAGGACAATGATCGAAACGTCGAAGATGAAGACCATGGTCCCCCTGCATAAATAATGTCCTGTAACACTGTTTTAAGGGGCCACAAATGAAAACAGGAACACGGGATTAGTGTAAACAATTTGTATTACAAAATACGGTAAAGGTACAATAAGCCAGCTTGTTCGTCTAGCTGACGAGCAAGTGGTGTTGGATATCACAAAGTCTCCGTCCGGTACGTCACCCTATGAATGTCTGACTCGTACCAGACTGGAGCTCCCGATGACTACTAGTCACATGGTATATATGAAGGTCGGGTTGGTCCATTACCATGTTAATGGGTAGGTCCGCCACAACATAATGATAACTCTTCATCGCAGAAATTCTGCCAGAAAATAATAGTTTTTATCACGTAAAATATTTTTTATCGTTTATTCATTTAGTGCATTTTGCGTCGCTGTGATCACCACTCCCCACTGTTTAAATTGAGGTTCATGGCGACGCGACGTTAAAGTCAAAACGGTACAAGGGCATACCAGTTCCTTTTGCATCAGGGGTGTTGAGGTTACACTGTTCTTCCTCTCAGAATTTCCTCCGCTCATTGGTAATGCTGTTGACTTCTGAGGTGCAGAGTCTGCGCCAAGGCTGGCGACTGGCCGTTGACCGCTTGGTACAGATTCGTTGGGGAGAAGCATTTCTCTTCATCGGTTGGGTCGGAAGCCCTTCTGACCCAACACAATTTATCCTGTAGGTCAATGATGTTGATCGGAGTGTAGCTAATGCAGGGTCCATGAGACTTCTTGGAGCCATATGCAAAAGTTCTTGTGAACTTCCGCATCACAATTCAACTGAGTAAAGCAGGGTCAACCGTTTCGTTGCAAAGGTACTTCCACTGACAATACGCTACATACAAGATTTTTACTTGCATAAATTTGAAAAATACGTGATTGTCTACACGTAATTATGCAACAACAATGTCATAACGTTTGCCTTCTTACATAAGACATGTATTATGCTCCAAGCGAGAGAAATATATAGCTTTTTATACTTGAAAAGATCGGATGACGAAACTCAAGACAGAAATCCTCTCAAAGTTTTACTTTCGTCTTCTATCTCTCTTTTTGTTTTCGCTATTCTCTAGATTTCTTCCTCAGAATTTTCCTCCTTCTTACCTACGCTTACCTTTCTTTTTTTTTTTAAGGCATATCAACCTCGGCGGGTCATTTATTGCCAACTAAATTTTATTTATTTATTGCTGGTAATACCTTTTTCTTTCAACAACTTATTGTTTATTTTATATAAGTTTTGTGTCTAGTAATACTTTTTCTTTTCAAGTATAAAGATTCGTTGGGATTTGTTTTTAAGGGCAGGGTCCCCAAGTCCTGCCCTTGTTATTTAACCCATAACTGGAGGGAAAGGCCGGATTAATACCTTCCCCAACGGTACCAGTGCTTAAGTGAATGCAGGGTATTCAACTGGAATTCGAACTCGGCTCACCGATTTCTCTTTCCGAGCCGATATCCACTGCACCACAACGCACATCCGTCACGAAACGCTTACAGCATCTGGTATTCCCAAGCGATCACCCATTTAAGTACTGACCAGGCTCAACGTTGCAATATTCTGATTTTCTTTTTAATGAAATGCAGGGAGAAGAAATCAAAGGGGCGTAAATCATAAAATGTAACAAATTTAAATATTTAAATATTACATATAGATAATAATATTGTGGCGGAAAGAAAGAAAGAAAGAAAGAAAGAAAGAAAGAAAGAAAGGGGAAGTAATGAAAAAAGAAGGAAAGAAAGAGTCCTACGTATTTTCCTCCTTCTTACCTACTCTTACCTTTCTAATTTTCTTGAGAACCAATAGATAGGCAACTGATAAATATGTCGTGTGGGTTTAATACCAAGATTAAAAATTTAAATATTCAAAGGTTACATGTAGATAAAATTTTAAAATTAAATTTAAGAACTAAAATATAACCAAAAAATATTAAAAATAATAAAATGTAGGGAGAAGAAATCAAAGGGGCGTAAATCATAAAACGTAAAATTTAAATATTAAATATTACATATAGATAAATATTATAATTTTAAATAAAATAGAATAAAATAAGAATGAAAATAAGAAAATAAAAATTAAAAAAATTAGAATCATAATTAAAAATTAAACAATGCAGGGAGCAAAAATTAGAGGGGTTTTATTCATAATTGCTAAAAATAATATTGTGGAAGAAAGAAAGAAAGAAAGAAAGAAAGAAAGAAAGAAAGAAAGAAAGGGGTAGTAATGAAGAAAGAAAGAAAGAAAGAAAGAAAGAAAGAGGCCAACGTATTTTTCTCCTTCTTGCCCTCTCTTACCTTTCTAAATTTCTTGGGAACCATGAGATAGGCAACTGATAACTATATATAGTGTGTGGGTATCTGTGCATATGTGTTTATGTCTGTTTATATTGTGTGTATATTTGTGTATATTGTGTAGGTGTCTGTGTATGTATGTATGTACGTGCATATTATGTTTGTGTATATTGTATGCGTGTGTGGGTGTTTGTGTATTTGTGAGCATGTCTGTGTATATTGTGTCTGTGCGTCTGTGTATCTATGCGTATGTATGTGCATATTGTGTGTGTGTCTGCGTATATGTGTGTGTGTCTATGTATACTTTGTGTGTCTGTGTATGAGTGTATCTCTGCGTATATTGTACTTGTGTCTGTGGATATTATGTGTGTGTCTGTGTATGAGCGTATATTGTGTATGTGTGTGTGCATATGAGTTTGTCTGTGTATATGTGTTTGTACTTATTTGAAATAAAACAAATTATTTCTGATCGTTGCTGAAGAAGCGATATTTTTCTCGCTAAAATAGCTATACAACGTATGTAGTATTCGGAATTTTATTTGATATAATATACATATTTGGCTCTGTAAATAGATGATACTATTTACATCGAGCCTTCCACCAGGTTCATTTCTAATATTAATAAAATTGATATTAATAGGATCTGGCTTTTAGAATTTTATCTACATGTTTTTTTTTTTAATTTAATATATATATATATATATATATATATATATATATATATGATAATAATAATAATAATAATAATAATATATATAATAATTTAATAATAAAAGCAGACCATCTACTCAGATATGAGTATCCACTAATAATATTGTTAAAACTGATATATATTAGTCATCCACATACAAGCCTGTTTCGCTGTATCACAGCTCATCAGTGTGGCTAGACGCATCCACTTGCTTCTGGCCGGGATCGAAACTCGACCGATTTGGTGTCAGTCGGATTCACTACTCCTTAAGCCATCAACGCATGGAATAAGAGAAGGGAAATTTTAATGTGTTGTATATAATCAGTGTATACACACGCCAGTCACCGAGAGAACTCGATTCATTTCTGAAGAGTTACGCATATAGCAGAAGTGGAACCTGTTTTCAAAATTTTCTTCGCCAGAGAGATCAATCATAATGAGAGCATAATATATTAGTCATCCACATACAAGCCTGTTTCGCTGTATCACAGCTCATCAGTGTGGCTAGACACATCCACTTGTTTCTGGCCGGGTTCGAAACTCGACCGATTTGGTGTATATATATATATATATATATATATATACATAGAGAGAGAGAGAGAGAGAGAGAGAGAGAGAGAGAGAGAGAGAGAGAGAGAGAGGACTGCAGTCATTTATGATACGCTTCAGATGCATTCTCAAATACCTGGCGCACGCCTATATATAAATATTGATACTTGTTTCGTCACATTCGCTACTATATTCACACTTGAGGCTTATGATTTTTTTTGCTATCTCTTTTCCTTTTTATATATCTTTTTGTCATTCCCTTTTTCTCATTCTCCCTCTCCCTCTCCCTCCTCCTCCTTCCCCCTCCCACCCCCTCTCTCTCTCATCCCCGTGACTCTTTTTTTTTTTTTTTTAACCGAAATGCCCATGGAGGTACATCGTTACGAAATAACAAAAAATGGTAAGGGGCATGAATCGAATATAATCTTCGCATAAAAATGTCCATAGGGTTGATGTCATTTACGGTTTTGGAGAATTCCCATTCCTGGGGATGCTGTTTGCTTGTTTCTCGTTTTAGATTATGGTTTGAGCTAAAAACTTAACAAGTGTTTGGTGTTAAAAGGAACCTTCTTCAATATTAATGGTCGAAAAGTTGTCTTAAAAGGCACATTGAAATCTGGTTTGTTGCAAATTTAGCATCCTTCATAGAATTTAAAAACTATTACACGCAATTTTAAAATATTTATTTTCAAAATTTTCATTTTCCGATCACATAAAAAAGATTCTGCTTAAGTAGCTTTACCAGATGTTAATACCAAAAAGACAAATTTAGTCTTCTGTTTTCCAGTCCAGTCAATCAAAAATATGAAGGAAACGAATTCGTATACATACATACATACATACATACATACATACATCAGGCACTCCTTCACCAACCCTTGTTTAAAATACCAAACAGCCCTTTCTAGAAAATACTGGGAATTAAAAGAAAGTAACTTAGATCCCCAGATAAATTGAGAACTCATAGACAAGGCTAGGACCCCTAATAGCTTAAGAGATAGGTGTAATCTATGTTTGACAGAAAAATTAAAATTTTAAAATTTCAAGACCAAAATATACTCCTTAACAAACGAAGGAAGATCATAACTATGTGTCACCATAGAAATAAGTATAAATTACAATAATTATCCCTTTCTCCCAATTAATCCCAATAAAAATTTCAATTTCTTTTAAAGCTGACCAAGAAGTTACCCCCCTCACCACCAAAACCACCACCACACATATATATATATATATATATATATATGGTCAGCAGTGTTTCTTTTACGAACGTTTCATTGAAAATGACCGCCAAGGAAGATTTGATTCATTTTTATTTACTTTTTCCAGTATGTTTCCTTTTTGCTTTCAGTCACTTCACTGGCCATTCTCAAGGATGTTAGGTCTCTGATGCTGTTATTTTTTTTCCACATGTTTTGACCGTAACATGATTTGTTTTGAGTTTTTGAAAGGAGCGTTCTTTAAAAGCTAGCAGGTGACGCATGCGACTGGAAAATACAAAACCTTTGAACAATCATTATACAATTTGAGTTCTGAAAAGAAAAAAAATCATAAGAACACATTAAAAATTATATAAAAAAAATTACGATAATAACTTGTCTGTCATTTTTAATGAAGCCTAAAGAAATAATGTACTTTTTATTTTATGACTTTAAACATTATTTTTAGTGGATAGCCACATTTGAATAGTTGCTGTTTTATTTTTTAGGTCGTTATATAAATAATGGCCGATTTCAAAAACATAATTTTATTCATAAATAATTGACTGTAGAATTGTTTAAATTAGTCAAAATACGATCCTTGAGCATCTATGCACCTCTGCCATCGATCCACGAGATTATTTATTCCTCGTTGATACAAAGTTATTGGCTGTGATGCAACAAAATCTTTGAAAGCTAATTCCACCTCTGGTTTAGACATAAAGATCTTATTTAAAATGTGCTTAAATGCTTAATTATAAGCATTATCATGGAGCAGAATTAAGCCACGACGTCGATTCGCGAATGCAGGTCTTATTTTTTGCAGGCGTGCATGCATTTCAGCAAGTTGATTACAGTAAAACTCTGCCTTAACGCTCTGATTGGCTTCCAGAAAGCTGAAGTGGATAACACTAATTGCAGACCACCACCAGACAGTCACCATAATTTTTGCTGATGCAACTTTGGCTTTAGGAAATGTTTGGGGGAATCATCACGATCAAGCCAATGACCTGATCGTTTACGGTTATCATAAGTGATCCTCTTTTCATCCCAAATGATTATTCAGTCAAGAACGAGATCATTGGTGCTACTCAGAAAGCGCATCAAGCACATTTTAAAACGCCCAAGTATTTGATTTTTATTGAAATCATGAGAAACACATTTATTGAGCTTTTTCCCCTTGCCAATTTTTCGTAAATAGCGTGAGACTATTTCAGTGCTGATACCAAGCGTCTGAGAAATTTCTTTGACATTTTGACGTGGGTTTTGTTCAACAACTGCTCGCATTTGTTCGTTGTCAAGACTGCATGACCGTCATCTTCATCTTAAAGGCTCTAATCACCAGTACGGAATATCTGGAACCACCTTTATACTCACCGACCACTTGTGAACCCATCTCCCCATGTTGATATTGGCAGAAGTTTAGGAGGCACTGCCCAAATTTAAACTCATGCAAAAAAAGTAAACAAAGATCATGTCTTATCATGTTGATAGTTAAGGGATTCTATGCTTCAAGAATATTTCTATCTGATAATAATTTTAAAATTATTAAATAGCACGTTCACACTCCACCCACGTCTATTGAACAGGTGAAGAGGTTTATCCCTTGTTTCCTGTTCAGTTTGTGGTTTCCGGTTTTTCTCTTCTCCAATATTTTCACTCTTTTTTTATTTTTTTATTTTTATTTTTTTTTTCAATTGGAGTAGATAGTCTAAACTAACCCCCGGTTCACACTCCACCCACGTCTATTGAACGGGTGAAGAGACTCATCCCTTGTTTCCTGTTTAGGTTGTGGTTTCCGGTTTCTCTCTTTTCCAATCTTTTCACTCTTATGTAGCCCCCTGCGCATCAGTGGCGTTTTCGCCTTGCTTGGGGTGATATGATTAAAAAAAAAATTAATTATTATGTATACCAAAATTCATTTAATATATACGGTGAATACCATGTTAAAATGGCTTTTCAAAATACAACACTTCGAGCGGTCATTATTTTTGTAACAACCTAATATATAACGTGAATACCATGTTAAAATGGCTTTTCAAAATACAACACTTCGAGCGGCCATTATTTTTGTAACAACCTAATATTTTAAACACAATATTTCTTTATTTTTGTCTGCGGAAATGAATATTCAAGAAATTTTTCTTAAAGAAAAAACAATTTCTCTCTGCTGGGGAATTCGTCGCTAGATTCGACATACGTTAGACCGACTCGGCCAAGAAGGGCGTCACCGATCAGGAGACACCGAATATTGCTCTATCAACGCAGATCGTCCCCAGATTCTTGAAAGTTCATATATGCTCAGTTTCATAATCGAAATGTTATAAAGTATGCAGAAGAGGTTTCCTAGATAGATTCAGTATATATCCTGTCAGGGATTAAAATCAATACATCGTCTTAGCAACAAGATATTTAGCGCTCGCTTTACGGTAAGCTCAGAAATCTTTTTTTTTTTAATCATCTCACCCCAAGCAAGGCATTCCACTGCCACTATTGCGCATGGGGCTACATAGGGGAAGGTAAAGAGAAGGAGTGGTTAGACATGGGGAATGTCAGGAGGAAGGTGACAGATGAGTAAGGATACCGAGGATGAGGGTTGGGCAGATGGGAAGAGTGTTTGATAGAATGGGAGCAGGTTAGTGTGTTAGGAGGTGTCTATTGACCTTACATTTAAACTCCTGGAGATTGTATCCATCGGGGAAGCAATCGTGTGGAAGAGAATTCCACAGTCGAGAAGTGCTAGGAAAGAAAGTGTTGGAGTAGAAGTTGCGGTTGCATTTTATCGGTTTCACTGCAAAAGGGTGGGATCTAGTTGCTAATCTAGTATCTCATGCAAATTCGTATTTAGTGGGCACTAGTGATCTAAGTTCATCGGAGCAGAAGCCGTGAAAGTATTTATAGAAGAGACACAGGGAAGCCACGTCGCGCCGGTGGGAGAGAGACTGCAGGCGGTCTGCCAAGTCGGTATCTATCACATTACAGACCCTCCTCTGAACCTTATCAAGAAGCCCGAGTAGAATAGCAGGGGCACCCGACCAGATATGGCAGCAGTATTCAATGCACGGGCGGATGGTAGATTTATATATGTGCAGGATAGATTTAGACGGAAAAAACTTCCGGGCCCTACACAGAGAACCGACTTTCATAGCAGCGGATTTAGCAATGGATTCGATATAGTCATTCCATTTGAGGTCCGCTGAAAGTGTGAGACCAAGGAGGCGTAGTGTTTTACTCTCTGGGAGGCAAGCCTGGTCCATGCTAATGGGAGGTAGGTGAGATTATCGATGATGGTTAATTGAGAGTAGCTTCGTTTTAGAAGCATGTAAAGAGAAATTATATTAATGTGGTTTTTAGTTTCATATAATTAATCTGTGTCAGTTTTTGCTTGCATTGGTGATATGGGTCTATTCGAAAGAATGTCTAATTAACTATCAGTTTTAGAGTTAAGTTTTGGCATCGCATCACTTGTCACTGCCTTTCAGTGAATTCTAATCTTCTTTTCATTAACAAAATTTTTTTGCAGAGTTAAACATTAAATCCGGCTCAAGCATTCAAAAGTAAACAGAATAAATGTTTCAGGCATGGCATTTCTAATTCTTTATTTTTTTTTCTTTCTGACTTTGTTCCTTGTCTGTCGAGTTATGAGAGAAGCTCTGAATCTATCACATCTTATTTCAAGAAAAGCTAAATCAGGAGCTCAATATCCCAGTGGAATAGAGCACGTTTGATAATTTATTTAAAAATATTAAAATAATTCATTCTTTCTTTCATTTCTGTCACTCACTCACTCACTCACTCACTCACTATCTATCTATCTATCTATCTATCTATCTATCTATCTATCTATCTATCTATCTATCTCAGTGTGTTCATATCTATCTACCGATCTATCTCAGTTTGTTCACATCTATCTATCTATTTATCTATGTCAGCCAGTTCATATCTATCTATCTATCTATCTATCTATCTATCTATCTCAGTCTGTTCATATCTATCTATCTACCGATCTATCTCAGTCTGTTCATATCTATCTATCTATTTATCTATGTCAGCCTGTTCTATCTATCTATCTATCTATCTATCTATCTATCTCATCTGTTCTTATCTATCTATTCTATCTATCTATCTATCTATCTATCTATCTATCTATCTATCTATCTATCTCAGTCTGTCTATCTATCTATCTATCTATCTATCTATCTATCTATCTATCTATCTATCTATCTATGTCAGTCTGTTCATATATATTTATCTATCTATCTCAGCTTATATCTATTCATGAGCACTGCTCTGTAAATATCACTTATTAATTATTTCCTCAGAAATTAAAACAGGTATAAGTAGCAGAAAAACATCGTCGGAATAAAGCAAGTGTTCAGCTACAAGACGTTAATTTTCCGCGTAGTCACAACCACTCGCTATGCTTTTTCGAGTTACTCTCCTCCTTGAAGTCTCATAACTATGCGGAGCCGTCCGAAATGTAACTTGTCAAACACATCACTGCTGAAGCGCATTATCCCCGCCCCCGCTTAACTCCGCATGCACCCACTATTTGGTCGCCCATCAACCTTCAGCAAGCATCGATGAATGTCAATGGGTGTCATTTTCATTTCACTCGCTGTCCGCGTCGTACGATCTGTTATATCAGAAGGCATTTTGCTCGACTTATTTGTATCAAGGCAAAAGAAAAATATGAGTAATTCTCATTAAATATTTAATGAGATGATAACTGGCCACAATAGGAAAAAATATCGAGATATCTCCAATTCGTTCAGATAAACATTTGTAATAAAACATTGATTTCAATATAACTATATCTAAATCTATCGATTTAAAAAGGAATGTACTTACACACGTAATCAGAGCGATTAAAGAATTCATATGGAAGCAGAACGAAAATGTCGCTATTATAGATCTACCTTAAAACTTTTATTCGCTTGCGTCCAACGGAGAAGCTGTAATGAGATTGATCCCGACTTGGCAGCTGAGATACATTCACTTTCTCACCGGGGCAATGTGGCTTCCCTGTGTCTCTTCTACAAACACTTTCACGGCTTCTGCTCAGATGAACTTACCTCACTGGTACCCCTATATATAAATTTACTCGAGCCACAAGATTAGCAAGTAGGTCTTACCATTTTACTGTGAAACCAATAATATGTGAACGCAAATTCTACTCCATCAGCTTCTTTTCTCGCACTTCCCGCCCATAGAATTTCTTGCTTCCCCAACAGCTACAATCTTCAAGAATTTAAATGTAAAGTCAATAGTCATATGTTATTTCACTAACCTGCATCCTCTCTCTCTCTCTCATGCTCCTTTCTCCGGCCATTCTACTCTCATCAGTATTCTCATCATTCTCTTACCCACTTCCTGACACCCTGTATAACCTACCACTCTTTCTCATAACTTTCCTCCTATGTAACCCCCTGCACAACAGTAGCAGTAAATTGCCTTGCTTGGGGTAACACGATTATAAAAAAAATGTTCCCAAACGGTTTAGTGCATCTAATATGTGCGAGGGAAGGGATAGCAGGTTAAGTGGCATTATAGAAAGACAAAATTTAAAAACTTAAAAAATATTAATACGCCGAAAATAAATATGATTTTAAAATATAATTATGGATTACTTGTAATCGTATGCATGAATCCAAGTATAAATTGTTATAGATAATTATTGACCGATTTTATCATTGGGATGTTTTTGCATCATATCAAATATTAAGAATATATAGTAACTAAGGTCATCAAATTAGAGGAGAGAGTTATCAATGAGCAGTTATCTCCCTGTAGCGTTCTCTCTGTTTTTTTTTTAACTTTTCAATGTACTTTTTATCACATAAAATTTAGTGAGGTACGTGGAAATTTTCATTCTGAAAATGTGGTCTAGAGAACAAAAAATGTTTTTGAAACCACTTGTTTAGAGTAAGAAGCTTTGTTTAGGAATGTAAGTCGTAAAATACTAGAGGATGGTGCATTTATATATGAGAAATTTTCTCAACTCACCGATATGTTAGATTTTTCAGTAATATAACTGGATTCTTCAGCAATATAACTGAAGTTTTCATTAATATAACTGAATCATCCAGTAATATAACTGAATCATCCAGTAATATAACTGAAGTTTTCATAAATATAACTGAATCTTTCAGTAATATAACTGAAGTTTTGAGCAATATAACTGAAGTTTTTATAATTATAGCTGAATCGTTTAGTAATATAACTGAAGTTTTCATTAATATAACTGAATCTTTCAGTAATATTACTGAAGTTTTGAGCGATATAACTGAAGATTTTATAATTATAGCTGAATATTTTAGTAATATGACTGAAATTTTCAGCAATATAACTGAAGTTTTTATAATTATAGCTGAATCGTTTAGTAATATAACTGAAGTTTTCATTAATATAACTGAATCTTTCAGTAATATTACTGAAGTTTTGAGCGATATAACTGAAGATTTTATAATTATAGCTGAATATTTTAGTAATATGACTGAAATTTTCAGCAATATAACTGAAGTTTTCATGAATATAACTGAATATTTCAGTAACATAACAAAATTTTTCAGTATAAAAACTGACTGATAGATAGAATATAGTGTAAACTCTAAACGACCACATTTATAATTCAAAGTGTTTATAACACGGCCATTACAACAGAACATGGAAACAGCATAACAACTAAAAAATAAGGCAGCAAGAGGAAAAGGAAGAAGTGTAAACCCAGTCGTGATCTTGCATAACAACAACGAAACGTTTCTTAAATGAAGACATGCATCAACAAGTCCAGTAGGATTTCGAAACGTCTGCCGAAGACGTAACTTCAAAAACATCATTTCGCAAAGAGGTTACTAGTGTTAAGAATATGAGAAAAATTACTATTAAGGAGAGAGTAGAATAGAACGACACACATTAAGAAGACTGTCGATAAAGAATAAATCTTTGAAGATTAAAGTTGATTGGGAAGCAAGAAGCCGGAACAGCATAGAACTCACGGTTAAATCTAGTTATTTCAGCTGTCAAATGATGAGAGCTTGTCACAAATCTCGTCAGTTAGTTAAGTGCCATACGTGATACACGCTTTGGGAGATCATGTCTCGAAAGAGACATGACTAACTGGATTGAAGATTATCCCGCAGTAGGTTGCCATTGCTTTCTGCGGTAGACTGGTTGCCAGCCAAGGCTATAGAACCCAATCTGTCCTGGAACCCAAATCTCGTACTGTGCTTAAATTCATAAAGTTTTGGTGACAGCAAAGAGCTCATCCGAACAATTACCATGAATGTATTTTCAGAAAAGGCACAGACAAGCTATGCTATAGCGGTAGGAAAGGGACTGAAGCCGACATGCCGGTTCAGGATCAATAACCTTGCAGATTCTTTTTTGAATTTGTTGGGACGCCCGCGCCTATTCGTCTATAAAGGACTATTCCATTACTCTGTAAAGTAATGGTGGCATCTATGCAGTAGAGTGTGCCGAGCAGCCGATCGACAAGTCAGTCGTAGACTTCCGGTGACAACCCGGAAGTACCCATTGCTCATACTACGTCTTACGACGGTTGAGACGATTAACCTTTATTCTTGTATTGGATACTAATAACCTTTGTAAATACTATTTTCACGAAATACAACAATTAACCTATTCCTGTTGTTGAATTATTTATTCTTACTCACGACATAACAGAATTTTATTAAGAATCTATAGCAAGAGCACCAGAGCAGACCAGACGTGATAGCAATATTCAAAGCAAGGGTGAGATATATTTTAACACGAAAAATTATCTAGCACGACATAGTAAAACAGCTACAGACTTAGCAAATGATTGAATATACTCTTTCCCCGATATGGCAGCTAAAACTCTTCACTCTCCTAGAGGTTAACATCAGCCGTACTGAGGAAAGGTAAAAAGGGAAAAATGGATAAAGGTCAAAAGGCAACAACAGAAGGTAACAAAGTAACAATGGAAGAAAAAGACAGCAAGTACACCATAAGTCGGGTAAAATGGAGATAACCAAGTGAAAGATATCAAGATCTCAGAAGAACAACAAAGAAAGCCTGAAAACGAACCAATGCAGAGAAGCACAAACGTGTAAGTTTTCGAGTGAGTTACGTATATATATACATGTGTGTGCGCGCGTGTGTGTGTGTGTATGATATTTACGAACGAACCCGTACCGTAAAAAATTGACGGTAAAATATTAATATCGATATACCGTCTGAAATATATTAATACACTTACTATTGAGTATCTTATATTAAGACATAAGTATATATATATATATATATATTCACTACTCGACGACATAATTATTAAAAAAATATTAAATTATTAAAAAAATAAAAAATAAGGCACTGTTAAAAAGCAAACACACGTCAAGAGCTTTCATAACTGGCAGTAAAGTTTTATAACTGGTAGTAAATCGAATGAACTGAGTCGATAACGCTTCGCTATTGTCTCTCTGACCATGAGCATGACAGGAAAGAAATACACACACACACACACACACACACACACACATATATATATATATATATATATATATATATAAAAGAATCACATATGAGCACGTAAGTGTCGGGATGTGATGCTTTTCTGGATTATTTTGAATATTGCCTATTGTATTATTTGGGTCTGACGAGCAGGAAGCTTTGCTGCGAAATACGTATTACCCATGAAATTGTAGAATATCTACAATTTTTTTAAGATTATATTACTGTTAAATTAAATAAATAAATTTAACATTGAGTTCCTTTGAGTTCGTCCCTATCGGGATTTACTTGACTTAAATACCAAATATTGTACGTTATATATATATATATATATATATATATATATATATATATATATATATATTCTTCACTACTCAACGATTACAAAAAACAAAATAGTAAGGCATTATTAATAAGCAAACATGCGTCAAGAGCTTCCATAACTGGGCGTAAAGAGAATGAAGTGACCCGACTCTGTCTCGTAATTATCTCTCTCTCCCCATTAACGTAACATGATATATATATATATATATATATATATATATCAGCATGTGTAGGTATAGAAGAATCCTGTACATACAGTGGTAGGGTAACTATGTATATGTATATAAATACATACAGAGCAAATATAAGAAAAATTAAGGCACCAATTTATTTCATGGTAAATCGGAAGTTTGGCTTATTTCAGGCGAACCATTATCACCTTCCGTCTTTATTGTACAAAGGATTTTGATTTGTGTAAATTCCTTTGTACAATAAAGATGGAAGCTGATGATGGTTCGTCAGAAATAGGCCATACTTCCGATTTACTATGAAATAACGTGTCTGCCTTAATTTTTGCTATATATATATATATATATATATACGTATTTTATAACGGATTTTTGATTATTGGTTTGGATGATACATATTTCACCGCATTGATGTTCTTAGCGCGGCTCGTCAGATCCAAATGTTACAACAGCAGACAATCGAAATATCACCTCCCCCCCCAAAAAAAACCCCCAAATTTTTTCACTTTTTTTTGATTTTCCGTAGACGCCCACATGTCCATATTAGGACGGATATTTGTGACGTTTATATACGAAAAGTTTCTCGTTCATTTGAAAAAGAGCCCCAAAGAAAGTAGAATTCAAGGATATGGGAGGGTTGACGATTGATACGTACGAGGAGGTGAGAAAGTTAAAGACTTAGAAAGAAAATATCATATTTCGATTGTCTGCTGTTGTGCCATTTGGATCTGACAAGCCGCGCTAAAGCGGTGAAATATGTATCATCCAAACTAATAATCAAAAATCCGTTATAAAATATTACTCTGTTAAATAAATGAATTTAACATTGAGTTCTCCCGAGTTCGTCGCTTTTGGAATTTACCCGGATTACATACCAAGTGTACTACGCTATATATATATATATATATATATATCATATCATATCACCCCGAGCAAGAGGCGGTAACGCCACTGAAGCGCAGGGGGCTATGTAGGAGTGAAAAGATTGGAAAAGAGAAAGCCGGAGACCACATCCTAAACAAGGAACAAGGGATGAGCCTCTTCACCTGTTCAATAGACGTGGGTGGAGTGTGAACCGGGCGATAGTGAAGTCTATCTACTCCAATTGAAATCTATCTACTCCAATTAGTCTATCTACTCCAATTAAAGTGTATCTACTCCAATTATATATATATATATATATATATATATATATATATATATCGAATCGGAATCAAAACAATGAAGGCACATCAACTGAATCCATCCTAAAATTTCAGAATATGGAATTCGTAAATACTAAATCCTTTTTACCAATTTAGTATAGAAGATACAGATTTTGACTTCAAATAGTTATAGCTAGTGGGTAGAGTCACAGAAACAAATGTGGAGATCTTTCCTGAAATAGTTTGGTCAAACCGAGAGTTTCATATAAATGTCCTGTTAAATAGGTAAACTGTATGCTATATATAATAACTTTCTCATCATCAATTGTTAAAATGGCTTCGAATGAATAAAGCATGTAGACATCAGCGAAGATCATACTTCCCCGAACCTTGCAGACTGGCGCCACATGATCCCAAACAAAGAACTGCACGAAATAAAGGAAAGCCTCACTAGACTAGATAAACAGTAGAAAAAAACTGAAATTGATAGCACACGTAACTCGAAAAGGAAATAATGATACAATCAAGATGATACTAAACAAAAAGCAAAGGAGGAAACCTCTATCAATTCAGAAAAGAGCGACAACAGTTACTGGGCTTATGAAAATGATTTTTTTTTATGAATTTCATCTGAAAGTAGGAACTGGCTGCTCAGTCAGTAAAAGCGAGCTATTTATAAGTTAAGGACTACCTGACATAATGGGGTAGACTTGGCTTCATAGCTGTACATGTGCAGTATTAATACGGTATTTGCGGGCGGAGGGATTTCTAGATAGATATCTAGGAGGACTCCCCTGATGGAATCAACGGCTACGTGTTTTTCAGAAGATATCGGTTGTTGTTTGACCTGAGGGTCTCCGCCCGGTTTACTTGTCTAAATAACGCTACACATGAATGAATAGCTCTCTCGTTTCGTAGTAATGCCTTGATCACATCCGGGTCATGGAACCGATCATGATGTACAGATCGTCTGACATAAATCGTACAGAAAAATCTTTTAAAGTCAAGAGAAGAATTCCCGAAACTTAAATGCTATTAAAGCAACTTGCCACCAGAAATTGAATAACGTTGGTATTAATTTCTATAAAAAGCTTAAATCAAATTATTCGTCAGCCGTCATATCAAATAATGTATACGCCTTTAAATACTAAACATTGTTTATTGGCATATGGTCAAAACTTTTGTACGTTATATTCCGTTGTGTTTGTAAATAACATAAAGTGGGATCGAGAACGCTTGATAATTTACTTAGAAATATCAAAATAATTTTTTCTTTCATTCTTTCATTTCTGTATGTATGTATGTATGTATGTATGTATCTATCTATCTATCTCAGTCTGTTCATATCTATCTATCTATCTATCTATCTATCTATCTATCTATCTATCTATCATATCTATCATATCTATCTATCTATCTATCTATCTATCTATCTATCTATCTATCTATTCTTTTTTTATAAGCGTTTCACCCCGAGCAAGGCATGTCACTGCCACTACTGTGCAGGGGGCTACGTAGAGTGGAGAAAGGCTGATTAAATATAGGAAATGACAGAGGGTGGGTGATAGGCGGGTAAGGATTTGGGTAAATGAGAGTGTTGTGAGAATAGTTGGGAGTTAGTGTGATAGAAGGTATCTATTGACCCTACATTTAAACACCTGGAGATTGTAACTGTCAGGAAAGCAGACTTGTGGCAGGGAGTTCCACAGGCGGGAAGCGCGAGAAAAGAAGCTGTTGGAGTAGAATTTACGGTTACATCTTATTTGTTTAACTGTAAAAGGGTGGGACCTAGTTGCTAATCTAGTTTCTCGTGTAAATTCGTGCTTAGGCGGCACCAGTGATCTAAGCTCATCGGAGCAGAAGCCATGAAAGTACTTGTAGAAGAGGCACAGGGAAGCCACATCACGCCGGTGTGAGAGCGGCTGCAGCCGGTCTGCCAAGTCAGTATCAACCACGTTACAGATCCTCCTTTGTATTTTGTCAAGAAGCCCAAAGAGAGCAGCAGGGGCACCCGACCAGATATGGCAGCAATATTCAATACACGGGCGGATGGTAGATTTATATATGTGCAGAATAGATTCAAGTGGGAAAAATTTCCGGGCCCTGCACAGGGAGCCCACTTTCATAGCAGCAGATTTGGCAATGGATTCAATATAGTCATTCCATTTGAGGTCCGCCGAGAGTGTAAGGCCAAGGAGGCTAGCCTGTCCCATGCTAATGGGAGGTAGATGCGATTGTCTATGGTGGTTAGTTGATAACAGCTTTGTTTTGGAGGCATTGAAATTTACCAACCATTCCCTACCCCAGGTCACTACGGATTGGAGGTCCCTTTCAAGTACGGCAGCGAGGTTCACTTTGTCGTCCAGACCTGGTTTCTGATCGATGCGGGAGTAGATTGTTGTGTCGTCGGCATACATGCCAACTTGGGATCTAATGGTGTCGGGGAGATCATTAATGTAGATCAGAAAGAGCGTGGGACCTAGGATAGAACCTTGAGGGACGCCCGCGTTCGTCTGGTAGTTTTGGGAGGCATGCCCATTTAATACCACCTTCAATGTGCGGTTAGAGAGGAAGGACTGGATGAGGTCAAACAGATGTCCAGTTATCCCATAGCTCCGCAGTTTGCACAAGAGGCCAGCATGCCAGACCCTGTCGAATGCTTTGGAGATATCCAAGGCAACGGTTCGGGCTTCACCATTCTTGTCGAGTGCCTGGTATATGTACTCGGTAATGGTCGTTAGCATATCAGCAGTAGACCTGGTGAAGCGAAACCCATACTGTTTGTCAGAGAGAAGCCCGTTGGCCATAAGATGCTGAATCACCTCGGCGTTGATAATGGCTTCGAAAACTTTGCCAAAGATTGGAAGGAGACTAATAGGACGGTAATTGGCGGGGTCTGAGGGTTCGCCAGAATTCTTAAATATAGGTACTACGCAGGAGGACTTCCAACAGGCAGGAAAGCAGGAAGCAGATAGGCAGAGGTTATAGAGTTTAGAGAGGACAGAGGAGAGTTCTGGGGCACATTTCTTCAGGACTATGACTGGGATTCCGTCACCGCCGCTCGCTTTGTGTGGGTCAAGTTGCGCAATTATCTTGGCGACCAGCGAGGGTGAAATGTGGACGTTATTTAGTTGAGCCTTAATTCTGGGTGGGAAGTCTGGTGTAGGTATTCCTAACGAGTCCAGTGTCGAATTGGTTGAGAATCTACGGGCAAAGCATTCAGCCTTGTCGGCTGGGGAGGTGAGAACTTCAAATTCATTGATTAGTGGGGGTATTGAAGTCTTGTTCTTGCTGAGCACGTTTTTGCAGAGACGCCAGTAATCTTTGGAGCCAAACTTAGAGGATGCTATGCGTTGCCTAATTCTGGTAGCAAACGCCCTCTTGGCTTCGTTCAGTACTTTTTTACACTTGTTCCGTGCTGAGGTGAAAAGGCGCCTGTTTTGGTTCGACGAGCAGTTTCGATAGAGCCGGAAGAAATGGTTCCGGTGGGCAATAGCAGCCGAGCAAGCGGGTGAGAACCAGGGGGACGAATTTGGTTTTAGTTGGAATTTTCTGGCAGGGATAAAAGCATCGATGCCAGCCTTAACCCAAGAGGAGACTTCGGAGGCACAGTCTTCGACAGGAAGATCAAAGACGTTGTTCCAGGGGACGTCGCAGAGGAAGTCCCTGAACGAGTCCCAGTCGGCTCGTTGGTAGCAGTATGATATTCTGCTGGTCTGGTTTTCTTGGGTAGAGTTAGTGCGGATTGATATGTTTACGGAGACTACGGCGTGGTCAGAGTTTCCGAGGGGTCAGAGTTGCCTGGTAGTGCAGGAGTCTGGGATGGAGGTAAAACAAAGGTCGAGTAAAGAGTCCCTTCCGTTAGGGTTTTTTAGAGAAACGCGTGGGGAAGTCCACCACTTGCGTTAGAGCTTGGGCTATTGAAAAGTGCATGGTGCGGATCCCAGCAAGGTCGGTGGCTGAGTTTTCAAGCCACTTGGTGTGGTGGGCGTTAAAATCGCCAAACACAAATATATGGGCAGATGGGTGAGAAGAAATGGCCCTGTCGATGTTAGTAGAGATGCAATCAAGTAACGTACAGTCAGAGGAGGAGGGGAGCGGTAGAGGAAGAAGAGATAGCTAACCGAGCTTAGAAGTGAGAGACGGAAGCACATGAAGGAATGATCAAGGGATTCAAGAGATGTGACCCTGGCTAGGTGGAATTGTTCGCTGACATATACTCCAAGCCCATGCATATGGACATTGGAGTCCTTCCTGAAGAGAGGAAGGTAACCAGGAACGAACAGCTCTGAAGAGGGGATAGAAGGGTCAAGGTTAGTCTCACATATAGCTAAGATATCGGGTGAGTTAGTTAGAAGGAAAGACTCTACACTATTAAAGTTACTGCGAATACCTCGTATATTTGTGAAGGTAACGCAGATAGGTTTGGGCGATTTACGACTAGCTGGTTTAGGCTTTATCTATCTATCTATCTATCTATCTATCTATCTATCTATCTATCTATCTATCTCAGTCTGTTCATATCTATCTATCTATCTATCTATCTATCTATCTATCTATCTATCTATCTATCTATCAAAAATTGAGAATTGGTATCAAACCTTCGCAAGAGTTACTCAATTCCCACTTTTCAGCCTTCATAGACTTCAGACACTTTCACACAGTCTGTATTCGAAGACATATTCTTCTCTCTTCACCCTATTCATCACAGACTCAATGTCAGAAACTTCTCACTACTCTGTTGATTTTTCCATGATAAAAGTTCAGATGTGCAACATTCAATAGTCCCACAGAACTTTACAGATAGCACATAGCATGCTATTTCCACGGGGTCAAAACACCCTCATTACCTCTGTATTCTGAATGCAATAAAAAGACTCCCCTCAGAGTAAATATTCTTCAAAACTGCTACTTTGTAGAATAGACTCCTGCATGTTTGCTTCCCGGAAGGCTACAGTCTTAACCACTCCAAACAAAGGGTCAATCTTATTTATCACTCTTATCCGCATAATCTTAACTTCTTATCACCTTCAGTTCTATTCATACCATAAATCTTATTCATTTAACATTAACCCACTATCCTGAGTGGCTTTAGGACCTTGCGTTGCTGAATTCTAACATAAAAACACAGCGTTACATCCTAAGTATTTGCTATATTCATTTCAGGTATTTAGTCTAGAAGCAGTAACAGAAATAATTCTTTTAAAAATTCTATGCATGAGGATGTGCGTTGTGGTGCAATGAATATCAGCTCGAAACGAGAAATAGGACAGACAGGTTCGAATTCCAGTTGGATTCGTTGCATTCACTTGGGCGCAAATACCATTGGGAAAGGTATTAATCTGTGTCTTTTCCATTAAGCTACGGGTTAAATAACAACAGATTGTGTTATATAGAACTGGCTGGCAACCAGTTTATCACAGTAAGTAATGGCAACCTACTGCGGGAAAATTTTCTGAACAGGATCGTCTAAGAGTGTATCCCGTATGGCCCTTAACTGACTAATGCGTGCAATCCGTTTGTGTATCACTCTATCTGCAAAGAAGGAATTAACACACACACACACACACACACACAAACACACACACACACACACATATTTTTATTTGTAAGTTAGCTGATTACGCAACATAGGTATCAACCTTTCGGTATTTTCAGGCGGTTTATATCAATTGATTCTCCACCGTGTTTTTTTTTTTAACTTATAACAGGGATTTTCAGAACGCACGTTTGGAAGTTCAAAATAACTGAAATTTTAAAATAAGGTCGAAGATTTTCAAGAAATGTAAATACTTTGATCCGGGTTCGGGTGATCCTAAAATATATTTTCTGTTGTGTTTATATCTGGACATCACTTCTGATTTTTTTGTTAATTAACCTTACTGTTGTGACCTCTTCACCAAGTTATTGTGGTCCGTTGGCGCCAGAAATAAAAGACATAAAGACAAATAGTGTTAAACAAATATTGCAAAGACAGTAATACAAACATGAGCAATTATTACTGTGACTGCTAGTCTGGCTGACAAAATTATCTGCTGTAATAGATTTCGCTCTCATTCTCTCTGCCACTCTGCTACTCTTATCTACAAAGTAGAACTGCTACTTATCTATAGTTCGAAAGAATTCAATGTGTCATATGCTTATGTCACCATAATACCATAATACCATAATACCCCTCTCGTAAGTATTAACTCCACAGGAGTCTATATTTTTTCCTATTTGGATTCACGACGAAAAAATTCGTCGTTTTCCATTTTCTTTTTACACGGCGCTGTTCCAGGGCGCTTGTAGTATTGGTAGGTCAAAAGTATCATACATGACATCCGATGCTTCTTTTTCTTCGGAAGAACAGTTGTCAGCATCATTCAACAGACGTTTCCTCATCTGATTTAAGTGTCTATTGTGAAAGCACTGGGACGTAAAATGTGCTCAATTGTTTGACACTAAAGAATCGACTAACCCAAATCTGGCAAACAGTTCGTGTAGGAAATTTATTGACACATCTGCAGTGTGATTTCTACATCTAAGAACTTCATACCACTTAGAAAAACTCTCTACTACCATAAGATAGTAGAATCCGTCTAGTGGACCTGTAAAATTCACATGAATTTGAGACAATGGTCGGTCTGTTTTCGGCCAAGGACTATATTTTATTAGAGGTGCCTTTACTGCCAAGGCACTGCCTTTACAGGATTTTACCATATTTTCGATATCTTTATTCATGATCGCCCATTATACATAACTGCGCATAAGGCTTTTCATCCTTGTAATCCCTACATAAACCGTATGGAAGTCCTTCAGAATTATTCTTTTTTATTGACACCTATATATATATATATATATATATATATATAAAAGAAATTCTTTGTAATGTTGTGGGAATGACGACACGAAAAGATCTGAAGTCTGTTTGTCCTTTTATTTTGATTTTGATTTGCCTGACAAACTCATCCTTTGGAGCTCCTTGTTTTATCTGGTCAAGAGTTACAGGAAATGCCCTCACTGTGTTGCACTAATCTCCTCTTCAGAGAGAAGAGATCGCAGTCTCTTTAAGAATTTCTCTGTGTTCTGGAATTAAACTGGATAGATTTAAATTACTCATTGTTTATCCGTGTCTTTTTTGTGTTACCTGAACATAAATTAAATTTAAATGAAAACTTTTCTTTTCTTTGAAAAACAAAACAAACAAAAAAACAAAACAAAAAAACATATAGAGCATTCTACGACAAAAAACCTGCTTGCCAAAATATGATTTTTTTTTTCAGTAAACCCCTAAAAAACTAACAATCTTGGTACTAAGTATCATCACAACTCAAAGTTATATATATATATATATATATAATACATTTATTATATTGATATTACATTTTAAATATGTAGATGAAGGCGATTTATATATATATATATATATATATATATATATATATATATTATATTTAAAATATGTACATTTCTGGCAACACATACATACATACACATACACAAATATATATATATATTTAAAAATATGCATATAATCTTGCGGATATAGCACGACTTGGAGCTTCATTCAAAATGCAGTCAGCAGATGCATATATTATAGCTCTGTTATATTATATCGAGCAGTGTTTCATTAAAACCAGAAAAATATTTATATATTTGTATGTACTTGCATGTATATGCATATGTATATTTATTGACACCTATATATATATATATATATATATATATATATATATATATATATATAAAAGAAAATAATGATAAATCCGTAAAAATTGAGAGTACAATTCAAAGAATTTATCTAGTTAATATAAAATATTAAATAGATAAAAATACAAACCTCAATGGATATTATTCATATGACATATAGAGAAAACAACTAGACACATAATTAAGTAGTTATAAATCCAGAATTTATTTCGGTAGTTTTAAAAATTACAAACTGCTTCTTTAAACGCGATATGTATGAATAATGTGAGGGTGGTGCAGTATTAAGCGGAGAGCTTCGTTCAAATAGCTTTTGAGTTTAGTACATTCAAGTACCTATTAGAAAGAATTTAATTCAGCTCTTCTTCCCCAGCAATGGGTTAAATAGCAGGGAAATATGAGCTCACTAACCGTGGTTGTATATCAGTCTAGAAAAAAAAATCCCAATTAAAAACCATATGTGTCCCTGGAATCAAATCACGTGTTGCTTTCTGATAAAGTACCAAGTAGACATCAAGGTCAGTGCTACAGAGAATGATGTTGGATGCTATATATATATATATATATATATATATATATATAGTGTATCGAGTCAGCAAATAATTTTCTAAACATATACTGTTAAATATAAGAGACACTGAATGTCTATTATGTTTAATCATGAGCCGTTCTAAACGTCGTATTTTGGCTTTAATTTCAGTTGAAAATAAAGACCAAAATTCTCCAACATTTAGATAATTTTTTATTAATTTGTTTCTAAGCTTTCGGCTCACATGGGCCATCTTCAGTTATTTTTGGTAACTATTGCCGTTGGCTAGCGGAGTTTTATGTCAATACAAATAAAATCGTCGGTAATAGTGGATGTTATTGTGTTACCGTCTTGGTGACCTTTCTGAAGATGGCTCATGTGATCCGAAAGCTTAGAAACAAATTAATAAAAAATTATCCAAATGTTGGACAATTTTTGTCTTTATTTTCAACTGAAATTAAAGCCAATATACGACGTTTAGAACGGCTCATGATTAAACATAATAGACAGTCATTGTCTCTTATATTTAACAGTATATATTTAGAAAAAATATTTATGTATATATATAAAAGATTTATATATATATATATATATATATATAAAAGATATATATATATATTTTATATATATATATATAAAAGATATATATATATATATATATATATATATATATATATATTAGTATTACATCGCTTATGTGGCAGGTAGAAAATTACGCTACAAATAAACCAAATATTATTTGATTCCGACATCATCGGAAATAATCTTTAAAAAAATATATGGATGGCCATTAATGGCCTTGCATTTCCAGTGGCTCAATATAGTTTCAACATCTTGAATTGGACTTTAAATGACACCAGACGAATGGATTTCAAGTCAAGAAAACTTTTTTCAAATCCTGAGGCTGACCGTTTCTCTATACCTCGTAAAGAAGGTAGAAGACGTCTGATGTTATTGAATTAAACAAAAACTATTGGCGTCCTAATATACATGCAATGAATGATACAATTTGTCAAGAAACATGAAAACAGAAAAATAATTCAGTCATGAAAGAAGGTTGAAAATACAACTGATATTTGTATATAGTAGATTCTATAAAAGACAAAGTAGAACCCAAGAACCAACTATTACAGCAAAAGAAATATGACAGTGTAACCTATGGATAAAGCGTTTTTACAGATGAAACTACGCTGGCAAGACAAACCTTTGCGGGGCCAATATCCACGCTGTGGATATTGGCCACGCAAAGCCAATGTTCATAAAGTTAACACTCATCAATGGTCACTAGAATCTGGATAAAAGGCTAAAACGGAAGGTTTTACTCTTGCAGCGCAAGACCAGAATCTTTTCACTAGGAACTTTCAAGTAAATGTCATACATAATAGTGTGGATCCAAAATGCAGGTCTGTGAGAAATATTAGGAAACCATAGATCATACAATAACAAGATATTTTGTACTTGCGCCAAATGAATATAAAATTTGTTTCGATAGAGTGAGGCAATATTTACATAGGACAATGGTCACATACTTTGGTAAAGATGTTAACAAACACAATGTATGAACATCACCTAGCACCAGTTACAGAAATAGAAAACATCACAATTCCATGGGATTATACCATCTTTACAGACAGGAAGGTTGAATCAAATAGGCAAACATAATTGTCAAAAACCAAAAAGAAATAAACTTGTCTACTAATTGATATGGTTTTGCCAGAGTATAATGAAGAAATATGAAAAGTTATCCAAGTATAAAGACCTGGAAATTAAAAAAAATGTGGAAATTGAAAACAGGAATCGTACCAGTCTTAGTAGGTGCGCTTGGAATGGTAAAAAAGGAATATAAGAACACATTAAAATTCCCTGGAAATCCCAGCTTAAAAGAAATGCAAAAACTGTCATGAGTACAGCTCACATTTTAAGAAAGACTTCGTTCATGTAACACAAGTAATGTTATGGAAGTTTGAAAACTAATTGTGAAATGTAGCCATAAAAACAAACCACTGTCTTGGGTATTACCGCAAACTTGGTAGGTAGTGTAATCATAGCAGTAAAAGAAATATAATAATAATAATAATAATAATAATAATAATAATAATAATAATAATAATAATAAATACGAACTTTTTTTGCGGTTTGATATGTCCGCTGTCATCATCCATCCATTCTGGTGGAAGTTTCTCTTGTTTGCTAAGGAAGTAAAAAGAAAAAAAATAGAAACCTATTTTAATTGGAAAAGCGAAGAAATCCTTTCGACAAAGACGTCCAAGAACATTTCTGAAGAATAAAAGAATAAAAGAATTTACTTTGAATTAATCCTCCACCCCATCCCTAAAAAATATTACGACCAAATGGTTATGGCTAATAGCTTCGACTGCTGCCAGGCGCAGTCGTCAATGCGATTTCAAACGTATTTCTTTTAAATCGTCGTTAAGGGAAATCTAATAATATCCGATACGAGTAAAGGTTTTTATTTTTAAATAATTGATATAATTCTTGTAAGATTTCCTTGTGTGTATTTCTTTTTTATGAGATTTTATAATTATAGAGTAACGACAAATAATTATGAATTATCGACGACCTGGAGATCGAGATTCGGTCAATATGAAAGAAAGAAGTGACACTCGCCATTGTCCATCATCAGAACTGAAACAAACGGAACTGCAGAGTTTTTTTTTGTAAAAATTACGATTTGTAAAAAAGTAACATTTCGAATTAAAATATGTCTTAATATGTGCATATGACAAACAATGAAATGTTCTCGGCCCAACGAAAAAGCCCTTTAGAAAATGATAGTTACTCCTTAGATTTTGGAACGCGCACCCTCTTATAGCACCCTCTCGTAAATTAAGGATGGAATAAACAAACTGTAAATATGTGTTGCTAGAAGCTGAAGATATAAAACAAGTGAGTCAGTCAGTTAAGTGCCATACGTGATACACGCTTGGGCGATCATGTCTCTTTCGAGACATGACTGACTGGGCAGAAGATTATCCCGCAGTAGGTTGCCATTGCTTTTTGCGGTAGACTGGCTGCCGGCCAAGGCTATAGAACCCAATCTGTTCTGCTATTTAACCCATAACTGGAAGGAATAGACGGATTAATACCTTTCTCAAGGGTATTTGCGCGTAAGTGAATACAATGGATTTAACTGGAATTCGAACTCGGCTCCCCGGTTTCTCGTTTCGAGCCGATATCCACTGTACCACAACGCACATCCATGTGAAGAATACTCACTTATTCCACCAGTAATGGACCGTATCCTTTTGATTACTTGGAAAAACATAAGAAAAAGATATATCAGAGACGCTGCTTAGTTTTAGTGAGAAAAAGGAAATACACAAAGAAAGAAAGAAAAAAACAAAGAAAGAAAGAATAAGAAAGGGAAGAGAGAGGAGTCGATAACCCTACCACATATTTAACGTGTGCTTCACTAAATTGTAAAATCTTGTCAATTTCTAAAATTTATTTACAACTTTTACTTCTTTAAATAACGAACTACGTGATGAATATATGTGAAAAAATAAAGAAATACAATGAAATTTTTGCATGTTCCTGCTAGTGATAATATAAATAATAATACATGTATACTACATTTAAGATTTATGTTTTTGACGATTTAAAGAATGCTTTCAGTGAAAACTAACTCGACTGTGGTGTAATTAACAAAGGTTATGTACCATTGTAAAAATGCTCAGTAAAATGAAGTTCTCAATAAACAATAAGAAAAGGAAGGAAACATTACAGTGCAAAATAATACTAAGAAAACAACACACACACACACACACACACACATATATATATATATATATATATATATATATATATTGACTGTATTTAATTACTTAGCTTTTGGTCATAATAAAATTAGACCAGTACACAGTTGTATTAAAAAGTGTTAAATACAATTGTAGAACTTTTGAATATTCCTCATTTGTAAACGAGTTATTACACGACCTAGGTTTCTACCATGAGTGGTGTCTTCAGGCGATTTGCAATAACTGATTTTACCGTTTGTCGTTTTTTAAGAAAGCTTACGTAACAGTGTTTTTTTTTTTGAACGCTCACGTGACGGAGAAATTAATTTTTAAAATTACAAGAAATTATGACGTTTCATTGTATGAACCTAATAGGTATTTTTTAGTATGGTTACACTTAGTCATAATTTATGTTATTTCATTCAATAGTTTATTTTTGTTTGGGAATAGCATAATCGTTAACTTTTCTTCCTGGCACAGTCTACATATTTGCCACCGTTGTAAGGCTTGGCTGTTTTCACTGTACTCCACGTTATGTCTGGGCCTTTTTCATATTTTGGATTCAATTTCCACATGTGGGTAACCAATTTTGTACAGTTATTTAAGTTTTCTATCTTGAATGTAGGCTTGTGATTTTAATCATCTGGTCTTAAAGGAGTCTTTGGTTGATCCCAAATATATTTTATTTTGACCATTTAAGTCACGTACTTTTGCCTTGTAAATGAAATCTTTTGCATTACAAAGTCCTTGAAGTGGGTATTTATTTTTGTACTTGCAGTTGCATTGTTTATTAGTGGCCTTGTTTTGTACAATGCTATCTAAACTTCTGGCGTTTTTTTTTTATGAAACTTTCTAAATTACTAGTACAACTATAACGTAGCTTGATTGTGTTTCTAGTGGAAATCTTTTTAGTTCTGAGCTTTTTAAAAAGTGTTTATCTATCGGTTTAAAAAAATATTTGTCCTATTTTGGTCTTTACCTCTAAATTAAATGGTGGATTGAACCAGATAATATTTCGTTTTCTATTATTCTTTTTTGTTTGTCTATTTAGTTGAGAATTATATTATAAAATATCCTTATGGCCAGATTTTCTTAGTGCATCTTCATAGTTTTTTCATAGTGTTTTTCTTTTCATCAAATACTGTTTTGAAGATGAACTAAAAAGTAATATATATATATATATATATATATATATATATATATATATATGTATATTGTAATTGTGTTATTACAATAGTTTATAAAACTTTATAGTTTATATCCCTACACAAAAATCATCATGTTTCAGAACAATACTGTTCTTCTTCAGGTGATATGTTAAAACCATTGTAATAACAAAATTACAATATTAAGCTCTACTCTGTATTGAGCACTCTTTATAAAAGTAAATGCTTGAACAGTGGACTTTAATCTACGTGTTCTTCCTTTTTGTAAATATATATATATATATATATGTGTGTGTGTGTGTGTGTGTGTGTGTGTGTGTGTGTGTGTGTGTGATAGAGAGAGTAATAAGGTAAATAGTTCACAAAGTAAGAATTGTCTTCACACATAAAATGGATGCAGTCAAGTGATCGTAACGTTCTTACTTCAATAAAAGAAAGAGCAAAAATATGTCGGATGAGGCCCAGGTGTGGTACATTTTTGTTGGTTAGGAAACATTCCCAGCATGCATCTGCATAATTTGTATATAAATTTGAGGAAGGGGATGTTTTTAGTAGTTAATCACTTTGAAATAGGACTAACAACGTCCCATGCAGTCACTGACGTCAATAATTCAATACATAGGTAAAATATGGCTATCGGCACAGACGAGATATCATAGTTTATGTTGTTTAATCTAAATGTTGCTGTGACCTCAAACAGTAAGAATGTTTTTTAAAGTGTGTCAAAAGATAATGACGTATCTAATTATTGCGATCCGGTGAATGTGAGAGAAGTGTGATTTGTCATTAAAACGCCACGAATTTATCAAAATTGAACAGAATGACCACGTAAAAGCAAGAAAGTACTCATATCCTGAGAACCCATTTTATGCTCGCTTGTAAATCAGATGCTTTAAAAAAAAACTATAACAAACATGAAATGAGAGACGCTGAAAATCAAGAAAATTTTGAATGCAGCAGACGAAGCCAAACTTAGTAAATATTCATATTATTTATATAATCATATAATTATGAATTAAAAGTACATTGCGACACAGAAATTTCTGTTTCGAGATTTTTATCTCGTCATCAAGCAATGTTGGATGTTGATTGTGAAAATGATTTACTTGTAAATACAAAAAATATATTAAAAACAATCGGTTTGCTATAAAACAGAAAACAACCCCAAAAAACCAATCGCCATAGTCAGAAAATGTTGACGTAGAACAGAATAAGATGAGATTATGAAGTGATTTAAGATTAAACATAAGCGTTATCACATATCAGATCATAAAATGATTCAACTACCGAATCTGAACGTGGCACGTATGACCAGTTTTTCCACCACATAAAAGAAATATTTCTGAGAAAAATATCAACCTTTAAATGGACACACAATATTTAAGTGCAAAGTCAACAAAAGGTCCACCTGTAAATGTCCGCAAATAACTACCTGTAAATGTTTTTAAAATATCTACCTGCAAAGTCAACAAAATGTATGCCTGCAAATATAATCAACCTGCAACCACAATATGTCTACCTGCAAATGTCAATAAAGTTAATTATGTTAATGTCCGCAAAATACCGACTTGCAGATATCCACAAAATATTTACCTGTAAATATCCACAATATATCTACCAGTAAATTTCAACAAAATGTCGACAAAATAACTAAAAGTCGACAAAATACCTACCTGCACATGTGCACAAAATACCTACTTGTAAATATCTACAAACGTGCAACTCAATTCGTATTTGTTAATAGAAAACACATACGCACATAACTAATAAATAAAGATTATATTATGCTCTACAATATTTACTGTATTGAGCACTTTTTATAAAAAAAGTAACTGCCAGGGAACTCAAAATCGTAAAACCTTGGGTTTTTTAAACCTGTATTTATTATTTATATAATATAATTATATTATATTTATAAGGATATTAATGATAATTATAAGATTATAACTGTAATGATATAATTTTTCATAATTATATAATTATATTTGTATTTATTATAATATCATATTATTCATATTTATATTATATTTTTTCTTAAATATTGAAATTAATGACAACTAATTGTTATTAATTTCACTCTTTAAGAAAAAATGGATAGAAAGTCATACACATGTACTCACTGGAAATTACAAAATTCTATGGCATATATTTATATATATATATATATATATATATATATATATATATATATATATATATTATCATTATTATTATTATTATTATTATTATTATTACGGAAAATCCCGAAGATTAAGAAAATGGTTTTAATAACCGACATATTAAATTTATTTGTCTGAACATTATTTCTAATCGATAGTCGTATTTGAGTAGATATTCTTTTTTTTAATAAAACAGTATAATTATATATTTATTTCTACCGGCGCGTGATTATTTACGATAAATTTTGTTACGAAAATATGTGTCTTTCAGCAGGATTCGAACCTGCGACCCCTATCAACATTGGAGAAGCCACCGATTGATCTGGTGTGTCTTAGATAAATAGATGTATAATGGATATTCGTTGGGTATTGTATCTATAATACATCCGCCCAAAGTCAAATCACCCCAGAAGTATAATCAAACATATACCCTCCTCCATAGAATATAGAATTAGTAAAAACTCTCCCAGTGAAGAAATATTTAATAAACATAAAATCTTTCACAATAAGTCCCTAAAAATAGTGGCAACAAAAACCAGGATATCAAGTACATAACAAATTATAACCATAACAGGAAAAATAGAAATAGAAAGATAATTTGGTATATGCCCATTTTCAACCAAATGGACAACACCAAGTTAGGGCTGAAGTTCCTCAATTTAACTAAGAAACACTTCCCCACTAAAAACCCTCTAAGTAAAATTTTTAACAAAAATACACTTAAACTAAGTTATAGTTGCACAAATAACCTTGAAAAAATCATTACAAATCATAATAAATATATCTTAAATCAGCACATTGATCAAAATAAAAATAACTACCAAAATAATAAAGAGAACAACAACACAAACTTAAGCAATTGTAGAAACCCCAATAATTGTCCACTACAAAATAGATGTAAAATATATTCAATTGTCTATCAATGCAATATAACATTAATTGAAAACCCATCTGTCAATAAAGTCTACATCGGATCTACAAAGAATACTTTTAAGCAACGGTGGTATATGCACTTAAATCCATTCAAAAACATATATCAAAACCAAACATCCCTTTCTGCATATTTTTGGAAGTTAAAGAACATAAATAAAACACCCAAAGTAAAATGGAAAATCCTGGAAAAAACTAGAATCTGTAACTCGTTTAACGACATCTACCCTTTATGCCTGAGCGAAAAGCTGCATATTCTAAGGTACCCCAACAATGGTGAACTGTTGAACCGTAGGGATGAATTAACAGTCTTATGTAAACATCGAAAATATTTTTTAGTTAAAATTTAATTATTCAATGGGTATCAGTCATAACCCGTGCTCTAATATAAAAATTAACTTAACAGTTAAAAATTATTTACATATTTGAAATATTATGTAGCCCCACGAGATAGCTTACTCAGATAAAATAATCATCTCCAAAAGTATATTAATATCCATGCTTCATCCACAAAACAAAAAAATGAATATTATATTAATAAAATAAAATAAACCCATACAATACTAAAACGTCACTCTATTTCATCCACTCATAGATAATAGTCAAATAAAAAGTGTGTACCCTTTTAAAAAATCTAAGGTCCCACTATGCGAATTACCCAGAAAAAAAAAGTGACCCGTCCAGAACTAAGTTACCTCACCCCCTCTCCTAACCAGTATCTCTGGTTACAAACTGCTGACAGACCAGCTTAGACATACCAAATTCCCATACCCCATATAAGCTACCTACCACATTCCCAAAAATAAATCGTTTCCACCATTTATTTTCAGTTTCACAAATCACCCGAAGAGGAGAGGATGTACTCCGAAACATGAGAATTTTTGTGTAGTTATACTATGCTTTTATAAACCATTGTAACAACTATTACAATATATATATATATATATATATATATATATATATGTGTGTGTGTGTGTGTGTGTGTGATTGAAAAGTAACTCCTCATTTTAAAATACTCTAATTAAATTATTAAGTACAATTTTACAAAAAAATGGGTACAAGAAAAATCCTTTAGCATGATGTTTTATTTAAAATTAGATATAGCGACAAAATCGTAGACGAAGTCCAGACATGGATAATATTTAATGTTATACAAAAGAGATCATTCGTGATATATGACGACAGTGTTACATTAGAAGTACTCATGATCTTTAAAATATTCGTAATTTATCATAGGTCCCGTGTATAGGTTGAGTCTTGATCTCTGTGGAATCAGTAATTTATTATTGGTATCGTGCATAGATCGACTCTTGATCCCAAACGATGAAACCAATAATTAATCATATGTCTCGTATATAGGTCGACTATAGACCTCCAAAAAACCCAGAAATTTATTATTGGCCTCAAGTATAAGACGACTCTTGATTTCTGACTAAGAATCCGATAATTTGTTATAGGTCTCGTGTATAGGTCGAATCTTTATCTATAAGAAATCAATAATTTATCATAGTTTTCGTATATAGCTCGGCTCTTTATCTCTGATTAATAAACCAATAATTCATTATAGTTTTCCTGCATAAGTAATCTTTGAGCAAGAAAGCATTAACATAAGATAAGTTTCGTGTATAAATAGACACTTGATCTCTGCCCAAGAAAATATTACCGTATTGACGGTATATAAGACGCATAAGTGTATGAGACGTACCACAAATTCGGCAGGGCAAATCAAGGAAAAAAATAGTATTTTGTAAAATTATTAAAATTATTAGTAAATGCTATAGCCTATTAAGAACTTACAATTGTGTTGTATCGTGGAATGAAGAGATACACAGTAAACTACTTTATTACCAGAGTGGTACAACCAGGAGGTAAATACAATATTTACAATCTCTCGCAGTAGGAGGTGTTACTTCACAAAGTCCGTGATAATGACAACCCTTCGTGCTAAACGCACATTGTCTTTTATACATCCGGGCGACCGGATGTTACATGCTACGAGCCACGACACAACAAATTGGTATAAATACTTACAATTCTATATATACAAATGCAACCGGAAGTTATCGTAAGAAAAATGTTAATGAAACAAATATATTTTACAAATATATAATTTTAATTTATTGCATTTAATTTTAGTGAAACAAATTACTAAAAATGAAGGTGCTGAATTTAATATAATGAATGTTATCAACGATGACATTTTTAATCTGCATAATAGTTTTTTAAATAATGACAATAGGTCTATGAAAGTTACTCTAAAGTCTAGGCTAATAGGAGTTTCCAGATAGCTAATTTTGGTTGACTATCGCGAATTGTGGTCCAGTGGATATCGGCTCGGAACGAGAAATTGGGGAGCCGAGTTCTAATTCTAGTTGAATTCATTGCATTCACTTACGCACAAATACCCTTGGGAAAGGTATTAATCCGTCTCTTCCTTCCTGTTATGGGTTAAATAACTGGACAGATTGGGTTCTATAGCCTTGACATGATCGCCCAAGCGTGTTTCACGTATGGCACTTAACTGACTGATCGCGAATTTTAAACCTACATATGGTATATAAAACGCAAAGAAATTTAAAGTACATTTTTAGTAAAAAAATTGCGTCTTATATACCGTCAAGTACGATAATTTATTTCAAGCATTGTCTTTAGTGTACAATATGATTCACTTCTGATACTAAAATAGATTTTATACTCATTATCCTTCAGAGAAGTCTGGTGAATCAGCGGGTTGAGATGAGAGATGAACTTTTAAACTAAAATGTCAATCCATCCATCACACAATATCTGCGGTTGTCCGCTTCATGTAACCACGTAGTTGATTAATCTGCGCCTAAAATTTGCACGCCAGTGCAAAACGCTTCACTGGCAGATCTATAGATATCCACCCAAGACAAAAAAACAAAAAAACGAGTAGAGCTCTTTTATTTTTGACAAGGATGTAGAATCCACGTTCAGAGATAGCTCCACCGCCACACATTTAGAGCTTCAATATCAGAACAAATCATTCTTTGCTACGCTTAATTCGGCATCACTATCTTCAAAAGTGATGCATAAACGTCTACGTATCTTCTCTTTGTAGATGCGTTCAGTTGGTGCAGCTGGGTCCGTGATGAATTTATTGAGCTTACGAAATTCTCTTGGAAGAGTTTTATCAAATTCCGTTGTTTTTCTGTTAGAAAATATTTGAAACAATATTGGCTTTCTCATCATTGCTCAAAAATGCTTTACGGTCCCTGCTGTATATTATTTTGCAATGGTGGAAATGAAGCGATATTCCTAAAATGGCTGCCATATTTATTACTGCGTAGAACCACCTCACATTGCACACTTTTGCGCATGCTAGTGCTGTCAAACTTTTATTAAAAATTCACGACATTACATGATGTCAAACAGAGGATGATTTGAGAAATGCGATCTGCTTATAATATTGAAACGCATTGTATATTAATAGATTTTATACATTATCCAAAACTATTTTTAATATTTAAAACGTTACTTGAAATAAACGTGAACATGTAACGGTGTTGCATGAATTTTCCTATTTTTAATTCAAGGAAGAAATCAATTCCTTGTGCGGTCCACAACGGTAAAATAGCTGTTAAAAATTTGAGCTTAACAATTTTAACAAAATATTACAATGGCAATCATAAATATGAAGCAGTCATTATTTAAAGAAGTAGGGGGTAAAAATGAAAATGAATTTAAATGAAGCAGAGGTTAAACCCACAAGAGTGTTCTTTCTTTCTTTCTTTCTTTCTTTCTTTGAAAGCAAGTAACATCTCGTCATATTACATCTTACATGCAGCATCTCGGAATATTGCATAATCTATGAGATATTGGAAGAGTGTAACGAACGTGGTAACTAAGAAAGAATCAGAATTACTATGTGATATTTAGTGGATACACGTAAATATTCCGGTAGACATATATTTACAATGTGTGTACATATATATATATATATATATATATATATATATATATATATATAACGTAGAATCATTGGTATTTTGTAAGGTAAATTGCTTTGTAAGGTAAATTCCAACAGAGACAAACTTCAAATAGAACTCAATGTTAAAATTTATTACTAAATTTAACAGAGTAATATAATCAAGAAAATTATATTTTGTATTAACAAGAAGAATTTACAATTTATTTTTCTAGCGTAGATACAATTCCTTATCTTTAAAATTTAAATGTTAAATTTCAATGTCATTTTTCAAAGAAAACAGACGACTTGCAACTCTGGTCAATACTCTCGTTTTCTTTAACGTAAATTTGTTATGTATATAAACCATGGACGCTACGTGTAGATTTAATAGGTTAAGTTTAACCTCTTTTCCCCTTACCTTTTCACTCTCCTTTTCTTTCTCTTTTTCTTTTAAAGTTTCCTTCACCATTTCTTTCACGTTACTATTTTCTGGATGATTTTAAACATTCACTGTTGTATGATTTGGGTCTGAGGAGCGGCGGCTTGGCTGAGAAATATTTATATATATATATATATATATATATATATATATATATATAATTTATATATATATATATATATATATATATATATGTATACATACATATATATATATATATATATATATATATATACGCCAAATCGGTCGGGTTTCGAGCCTGGGTTGTGTAGCAATCGGAGTCTAACCGTACTGATGAGCTGTGATACAGCGAAACACATCTGCCTGCGGATGACAATAATATATATATATATATATATATATATATATATAATTTATGTTTCCTATATATAACGTTGTGAGTAATGTTTTTCATCGCTTTTAAGCAACGGTAGACTTAAGAGCAAATAAAAATATCACGGCACAGTTAGCAAAATTTTAAAAGGGTATAAATTTAAATGTTATGAAATAAAATCATAGATTAAAAAAAAAACATACACACACACAAATATGAATTTACTTAATTTCAATGTTTCTATTTAACTATTTTAGCATCTTATTTAATGTGAAATCTGTACTTTGTTTTTTTTTTCTCGATTTCTTCAATATTTGGTCGAATCTGCGATAAAGAGGCCTTCGTTTCTTCTTCACTTGAGTATATTTTTTCTTGTTTCTAATGTTATTTAAGGTTGAGAAGCCAAATTCACATAAATAAGAATTTGAAAATTGCAGTAAATCTGATAAAACCTTTTTAGCGAATGTGGGATAAAAACTTTGAAGACTTATTCAAAATGTTATATGATTACACACATATATATGCATTCCGTGATAATATTTAGCGGTAAACTTAAGTGGATCACGCGGCACAAATGTGTGTCGCGAGACGTCGGTTAAGAATCACTGGTTTAAAGTAACAATAAATACTTACGTGTGACTGTGCGTGCGAGCGCGTGTTTCCATGTGCATCTTATTCATAAGATTATCTAGAAAGATTAAAGTTAATTTTAGAAATATTAAAAAACAACAACCACAACAAAACTATTGTTGATTTTGTTTTTATTTTGATATTTATTTACCCCTGTCGTCAAAAATGAAATATATGGTTGGTATGGATGGAATATAATTCCGATATACCCCACAAAAACGCAATTCTTGAAAGACTGCTCAACACAGCACCATCACTTGACAAGACACAAGAAGTGTTGAAACAAAATACCTACTTTGTAGTGATGTTATAATATGCTTATGTTATATATATATATATATATATATATATATATATATATATATAACAATAATAATAATAATAATAATAATAATGCTAATACTAATAATTGTTATAAAATATTTCAGTTCGTCTCGAAAAACCCACCGAGAACAAACTCGGAGGGAAAAAAATGGGAAAATAAAAAAAGAAACCAACGAAGTACTTGAACATACGTCAAAATACTCGTAGGAAAGAAAAAAAAACCCGAGACGAGAACCCTAGCACTAAAGCGCCCAATAGTAGAGCAATAGTAAGTCGGATTAACCTGACGAGCCGTAGGGTGAAACCGAGGTAGGTCTGTTGGCTCTTACTTAGATTTATTCTTTCTTTCTCTCTCTGTCTCTCTCTGTCTCTCTCTCTCTATATATATATATACAAATAAATACACAAGTATTATTATAGAGAGGATGATAATATTCAGTTCATTGATAATAGTTTTATTGATAATAAACTCTACCGTTTTTTTTTTAAACAGGAGTCGAGGTTTATCCCTTGTTTCTTGTTTAGGATTGGGTTTTCGATTTTTTTCTCCAGTCTTCTCATTCTCTTATACTTTCAGCAACTCATTACATCTTAGTGCCATTATCGCCTTGCCTGAGATGAATTGATTAAAAATTTAGTTAATATTCTAAATATCCCACAAATAAACTTGAAAATATCGAAAAAAATCCCTTATAAAAGAAATTATTTTTATTATCGAGCAAATCAATTAATAAAAAAAAAGAAGAATTTAAGAAACGTCATTTGCATATATTTGCATAAATCGTTGAAACACACTAACTTTGTTTTTTTATGTCCTTTTTCTTAAACATTTACCCCAAGCAAGGCAGAACTGCTACTGGTGCGCATAGGGTTACAGTAAAGAGAGTGATTGATGAGAAAGAGGGACAAGTTAGAGGGAAGTCAGAGAATGAGTAAGAAAAGGATTAGAACATTGGTGTGAAGAGAGCTGCATGAGAGTAGAATGGAAAAGGTAAAGAACATGATGCAAGGGCTGCCATGAAAAGAATGCGAGTCGAAAACATAACAGATGGCAATTGACATTGCATTTAAATTTTTGGATATTGTAGTTTTCAGGGAAGCAAGTAATGGAAGGGAATTCCACAGGCACAAAGTGCGAGAAAAGAAGCTGATATAGTACAAGTTGCGGTTACATTTGATACTCTAAAAGGGTAGGACCTAGCTCGAGTAAATTCATGCAGTGGGTGCACCAGGGAGCTAAGATCAGAAGCCGTGAAAGTATTTATAGAAGAGACAGAGGGAAGCCACGTAACGTCGGTGAGAAAGTGACTGGAGTTGAGCTAGCAGGTCGGGATCGATTACATTAGAGATTCTTCGTTGGATTTTGTCAAGAAACCCGAAATGAATAACAGGGACATCCGACCAGATGTGACAGCAGTATTCAATGCACGGGAGGATGGTAAATTTATATATTTGTAAGATAGATTTAGACGAGAAAAACTTCCTAGCCTTACAAAGGGAACCAACCTTCTGAGCAGCAGATTTACCAAATAAAATGCGCAGGAGCCAGATGTCCGTAGATGTCCGGGAAGTATCCTCTCGGGAGGCTGTTCCACAAAGTAGCGATTCCTGGTGAATTATTTACATTTAAATTATTATCATTAACTTTGTTGTTGTTGCTATCACAACAGTTAGGTCGTTGTTTTCTCCAACCTTCATCAGAAAAGGAACTATTTATTTAATCTTGGTGGGCATTGGTGTAGATTGCTTTCATTCCTCTGACCATGACTTGTTTTAATTAGATACTGTTCAACAACTGCTTGAGTTGTTTCTACTGTTTCTAAGTTTAGGGCCATATCACGTTGATCTTAAGCATCATCGAGTTTAGTCAGTTTCTAGATGGGTGACCGCATGGGAATACCTGATTCTGTAAGCGTGGATGTGCAGGTGGTGTAATGATAACGTTTCGGTATTGAAAAGTCGAGTTTCAATTCCAGTCGGGTTCGTTATATTCACTGACGGGAAAATATTCTTGAGAAAAGTATGAATCCACCTTTGCTATCCCCTAACCCTGCCTTAATTAGTAGGATTTGTGTCAGCTAATCATTATATGAAGAAAAATATTTCCAGGCTTTAAATAACCTGAAAATGTATTAGTCTATACTTATGAGATGAGGTAGTATGTTTCTAGGTTTAAGCATAATCGAGTTTAGTCAGTTTCTAGATGGGTGACCGCATAGGAATACATGATTCTGTAAGCGTGGATGTGCAGGTGGTGTAATGATAACGTTTCGGTATTGAAAAGTCGAGTTTCAATTCCAGTCGGGTTCGTTATATTCACTGACGGGAAAATACTCTTGAGAAAAGTATGAATCCACCTTTGCTATCCCCTAGCCATACCTTAATTAGTAGGATTTGTGTCAGCTAATCATTATATGAAGAAAAATATTTCCAGGCTTTAAATAACCTGAAAATGTATTAGTCTATACTTATGAGATGAGGTAGATGAGGTACATTAATTACTTTGTTCGGACTATTTTCTTCATGTGTACTGCCATGTTTACGAAGTTTCGACCGTTTTACACTTAAGCCTTCTTCAGGTACTTGAAATTTCAAACCGAACCCTTTATTTCGACCACTGGGGTATATCATTCTCATACCATGTGCGATGCCAATACCGGATGCCATGTAATTATCTTCCTTTAATTCAACTCTCAATGACACATAGCTCAGTGGATATAGGCGTTGGTTAGTTCCAGTGACTTGAACCAAGGAGTTGTGAGTTCAATACCTGGCTACAGAAGCGGTGAACAAATAGAGAGTTGAGTCAAAAGGAGATAACTTCTTTGTATCCGGAAGTGGCATCGCGCATGAAATGAGAATAATGTACAGCAGTGATCGAAATAAAGAGTTCGGTTCGAAATTCCTAGCATCTAAAGAAGACCGGAGCGTACAACGGCTGAAATGTCGTAAACCTTGCAAATAAAAATGAGGAGAGCTATCCGATCCACGGTAATTAATGTAGCCTGCAAAAGGTTGATAAGTCGTAAAAGAAAATTCACGGTTTTTCCGTCTGCACTAACCGGGCTAAGTATTGAACTCACAATCATTGTATAATAATATTCACGAACCAATACTTTAGAGAAATCAGTGATTGTTCCATGCTTCTTTTATGTGTCGTGTTCCTCGAGAACGTGGGTGATCATGGACCTCCACTTCATCCTGTCCAATTAATATATTTTGTCTTGTTATTTCTTCTAAACCCTGTTCTGCCATCCATTTGCTCAAGCGCATCAAGTTAGTCACGAGCTGTTTTCCCCTGTCCTTCTTTCCTGCTTTCCGCCCTGCAAGTGTCAGATATTTTAAACCTTCCTTCCTCATTACATTTCCCAAAAACTAACTGCTTTTCCTGATGTTAAGTATAATTTTCTATTTTGTTTCCATTTTCTCCGAAACCTCGTAATTGCTCACGTGTTCATTATACTCATCATCCTTCTGTAGAAACACATTTCTGCTGCTTCAAGTTTCTTTCTCATCTTTGAAGAGATTGTCAAGTATCCGTTCCCATATAGGAGGACAGATATCAAATAACAGTCCAGTACTCTTTTCCTTGTTTCCAGCGAAATTTTTCTGTCTCTTAATACTCTGCTTAGCTTTTGGAATGCGTCCTTCGTCATTCAAATACGCCTTCGGAATCAGTGACGCACTTTCCGTCCTTTGTTAGAACACATCTCCGGTGTTTAAATATCTGTAAATACTTGATTTTAGTATCCCAGACCTGTAATTTTAATTTTGGTCTCATTTTTTTGCTTATTCAGGCATAATGTATTATTTTCGTAATTCTTGCAATTCTAAAATCGTAACTGTCCAGCTGATCACATTAATAAGTTCTGATAGAATACTCTGAAAAATTCTACAGCATAGTGGGGGGGGGGACATACTGTCACTTGATCTCTAGTGAAAATCCTGACTTACTACTGAATCATTTCAACGCATTGCAAAAAAAAAAAAAAAAAAAAGAAAAGAAAACGGTTTAGAGCAAATTTGAGATTTTCTAATGTAAATTATTTTTATCAGACACAGCAAAGACGGCAAAGATTTAATATCTCGGAAAGAAGAACTCTATTCAAACGACCAAAAAAGTCGAAATATCTTCAGAACAAAATAAAAAAAGCAAAGACAAAAGAAAAAAAAAACGTTTATCCATCAAGGAAAACCTTAACAACTTAAGAACGGAGGTAATTTTCATTACGGTCTCGTGAAAAAGATAACTGAACCTGAGTTATCAGCGATCAGCCAGGGATTCTTTGTGATGGCTTTATGAACAATATACTCGCTTATCTGTTTGTTAAGGAACGAAGCTGACATCTTATTTTTTTAGTTTGTTTCTTTATGAGTAAAAGTAATAAATAGAGAAGATTAAAACATGCTTGTGTAAAACTCAGGAGGAAGCTGAATATGCTTAATGTTTGGTAGAATGTCAATAAGAGAAATGGAATGGATTTCAAGGAACCATCTATGAAAATGAACCTGTTAGCAGCACAAAATAGAATTTTATGCAATAATTTTATACAACAACAACAACAACAACAACAACAACAACAACAATAATAATAATAATAATAATAATAATAAACCCAACGTTGATAAAGTTAATACTCATCGATGGTTACGTGCATCTGGATTAAAATCTGAAACTTTACACTGGGAATTTTCAGGCAAATATTATACATAATAATGTGGATCCAAAACGCAGTTTCTGTGATAAATACCAAGAAACAATAGACCATCTAATCTCAGGATGTTCTGTACTTGCCCCAAATGAATATAAAAATCGTCACGATAGAATAGGGCAATATTTACACTGGACTATGCGCAAACACTATGGAAAATATGTAAACAAACACTGGTATGAACATCCCCCAGCACCTGTTACAGAAATAGAAGACATCGCCATTCTATGGGATTACACCATTTACACAAACAGAAAAATTGAAGCAAATATGCCGGACATTATTGTTAAAAACCAGAAAGAAAAAACTTACCTAATAATTGATATGGCTTGTCCAGCGGATTGTAACATAACAACCAAGGAATTCGAAAAACTGTCAAAATATAAAGACCTGGAAATTGAAATAGAAAAAAATGTGGAAATTGAAAACAAGAATCTTGCCAGTGATAGTGGGTGCACTTGGAATGATAAAAAAATGGAACAAAAAACACAGTGAAAGAATTTCTGGAAACCCCAGCTTAAGAGATATAGAAAAAATTGTTTTGTTAAGTACAGCCCACACACTAAGGAGAACTTTGTCTATGTAACGCTAAGGATGTTAGGGAGACATAAAAAAACATGAAATGTAGCCATAACAACACACCACGACCTGCCTTAGGTCTTCCCGAAATTGGTAGGTAGTACGACCATAGCAGAAATCGAATTATAATGAAAAATGACATAATAATAATAATAATAATAATAATAATAATAATAATAATAATAATAATAAATGTAAGAACTAGGAAAAGCAGAAGAGCCGAAAGAAAATATAACATCAGGAATGAAAATGAAGTCTTATCAAATAAAGAAAAAATAAAGCAAAAAATCCAACTGAAGGCTCAAAGAATAAGACGCTATGAGAAAAGAGCAAGATTTTACAGACAAAACAAGATTTTTCAGACTGATACAAAGAGATTTTACAGGGAAATAGGTAAAAAAAGAATTGAAGTGAGAGTACCCCCCAGAATGGAAGAAGTCACACAGTTCTGGGAAAAGATATCGGCTTGCCCTAAAGAACTTAGCAAGGAAGTACATTGGATTACGCAAGAGATAGAACGAATGAAAAATAAACCCGAACAGACATGGTCTGGAATTACAGAAGATGATGTTAAATATGCACTAAAAAAAGCACACAATTGGAAATTCCCAGGTATAGACAAAATTCCTAACTTTTGGCTATATTATTTAAATGCAGCACATAAAAAACTAGCCAAAGAACTTCAAGAAATGGTTGACGATCCCACTAAAATTCCTGCATGGATGACCAAAGGAATTACATTTCTTCTATCCAAGAATGGTGACGCAAACAACCCGAAAAACTACAGACCAATTACATGTCTTCCGACAACATATAATACTATTAACATCTATTTTAACAAAACAGACATATTTATTCTTAGAAAGAAATGACATGATACCGCTTGAACAAAAAGGGTGCAAACGTGGCTGTTATGGTTGTAAAGACCAATTGCTGATTAACAAAATGATCCTGGAAAACTGCTACAGTACAAAGAAAAAACTTAGTACAGCCTGGATAGACTATCGAAAGGCATTCGATAGTGTGCCACATGACTGGATTTTAAAGACTTTAAATATATACAAGATATCGCCCGTCATCATCAATTTCATCAAACAGTGCATGTCCATATGGAAAACAACCCTTTACCTCAATCATATAAATGGAACCTATAAGTCTGATGAAATAAACATCAAAAGAGGTATATTTCCAGGTGATTCTTTATCTCCCTTACTATTCTGCATATCATTAATAGCACTAACCAGTCAACTTAATAAGACAGAATGTGGTTATAAAATAGGACAAAAGAAAATAAGCCATCTATTTTACATGGATGACTTGAAGTTATATGCTAAGAATGATAATGAGCTGGAAGGTCTTCTGCAAACTGTAAAATGCTTCAGCGAAGACATTGGAATGAAATTTAATTTGAATAAATGTGCTAAAGCTACAGTTTTACGTGGATCAATACAAGAAACATCCTCAATTAGCCTAGACCCTGCTGTAACAATAAAAGAATTGAAACCAGAAGAAGCTTATAAATACCTAGGTGTAAATGAGAGTGAAAACATTCACCATAAAAAAATGAAAGAAATAGTGCGTAAAAAGTACTATAGAAGGCTACGAATGATATTAAAAACTGAATTAAATTCACAGAACAGAGTTATGGCCATTAATAGCCTTGCAATCCCAGTTGTCCAATATAGCTTTAACATCTTAAACTGGACTCTAAACGACATCAGGCGAATGGATGCTAAAACAAGAAAGCTTCTTTCTAAGCATAAGATGCATCATCCAAAGGCTGATGTAGACCGTCTATACATACCCCGTAAAGAAGGTGGAAGAGGTCTTATTTAGCTGGAATTGTCATACAAGACAACAACTATTGGCTTACTAACATACATAGAAACAACAAAGGATTGGATGATACAATTAGTAAGGCAACATGAAGAAAGAAAGAAAAAATATTCAATAATAAAAGAAGGCAGTAAATTCAAACAAGATTTACAGTTAGTAGATTCTGTAGAAAAGCAGAACGGAAGCCAAGAGCCGACTATTGCGGCAAAAAATATGAAAATGAAAGCCAGAGATAAAGCTCTTGAACAGATGAAACAGCGCTGGCAAGACAAACCTCTGCATGGCCAATATCCAGTACGTGCCAATAAATCCAATGTTGACAAAGTTAATACTCATCGATGGTTACGTGCATCTGGATTAAAGTCTGAAACTGAAGGCTTTATTCTTGCAGCACAAGACCAAAGTCTTTTCACGAGAAACTTTCAGGCAAATATTATGCATAATAATATGGATCCAAAATGCAGGTTTTGTGATAAACAACAAGAAACAATAGACCACCTAATCTCAGGCTGTTCTGTGCTTGCCCCAAATGAATATAAAAATCGCCACGATAGAGTTGGGCAATATTTACATTGGGCAATATGCAAACATTATGGAAAAGCTGTAGGCAAACACTGGTATGAACATCACCCAGCACCGGTTACAGAAATAGAAGATGTAACCATTCTATGGGATTACACCATCTACACAGACAGAAAAATTGAAGCAAACAGGCCAGACATTATTGTTAAAAACCAGAAGGAGAAAACTTGTCTATTAATTGATATGGCTTGTCCAGCGGATTGTAACATAGCAATCAAGGAATTTGAAAAACTGTCAAAATATAAAGACCTGGAAATTGAAATAGAAAAAATGTGGAAATTGAAAACAAGAGTTGTGCCAGTGATAGTAGGTGCACTTGGAATGATAAAAAATGGAACAAAACAACACATTGAAAGAATCCCTGGAAACCCCAGCTTAAGAGATATACAAAAAATTGTCTTATTAAGTACAGCCCACACACTAAGGAAAACTTTATCTATGTAATGCTGGAGATGATAGGGAAGATAGAAAAACATGAAATGGAGCCATAACAACACGCCACTACCTGCCTTAGGTCTCCCCGCAGACTTGGTTGGTAGTGAGACCAAAGCAGAAATCGAAATATGATGAAAAATGACATAATAATAATAATAATAACATTTCACGTCATATGATGTAATAATATTTTTAACCACAATCATCAGGCATGAAAATGATTATTATTGACATATGCATTTCCTTTAAAGGAGTAATTAAGACTTGCTTTACCGTAAAAGCCCTTTAAACGCAAGCTATCTAAATGCATAGCTGGGTATACAGTAGTTTTTCGTTTATAAACGGGATACAGACCAGAACCCTAGTGAAGAGTAAATTCTGTTTATAAACAATTCTCAAATATCCAGGCTGGTGGATGAACGTTAAACTGTTTTTAAAAACAGATTATACAAATACGGGGATCTACCAAGTATACGATTACATGTGTATATATATATATATATATATAGTGACGTAAATTAATAAATATAAATATGAGGAAGGTGTACATATATGCAGTATTATTATTTAGGGGCTAATAAAACAGCGCCCAATGTATGAACATAGCTGCATTGTATATATATATATATATTAATAAATAATAATATTAACTACAGTAATAACAATACCAATAGTGACAGAACTAACTCTGCTGAAACTCGTATTAATTAAGCTATAATTTAAATCGTCTTGTACAACCCACCGGGAACGAAATCATGTTCAAATATATTTCAAACAAATGTTCAAATAAATCATTTCAAATATATATATATCTAAGACGCACCAGATCGCATGGTGGCTTCCCCTGTGTGTTATAGGCTGAATTTGACTTCGTTTAGACTGATCATCATTCGTGGTCGAGAGGTCTAAGACACAGCAGATCACATAGTGGTTTCCCTATGTGGATAGGGTTCGCAGGTTCGAATCCTGCCGAACGACCCACATTTTCGTAACAAAATATTTATTGGTAGAAATAAATATATTATACTGTTTGATTAAAAACAGAATATCTACTTAAATACGAGTATTGATAAAAAAATATTGTTCAATCAAATCATTTCAAATTGTCGGTTGTTTATAACCAGTTTTCTTTATCTATCTATCTATCTATTTCTGTCTGTTCATATCTATCTATATACCACGCACGAGTCAAAATATATAGCTGAAAATGCAACTGGTGTTTTTAATATAATTTATTTAACTCACTTTACTGTTTTCACAGTTATAAAATTAAATTGAGATGGAGAGACAGGTGGCTATGTCACAACTTGTTTTGCGTCTCCTTTTTCATATTTATATATATATATATATATATAATTCAAAAATTATTTTAAATGTAAGATTAAAAATAAATTTATTCATTCTCTCTCTCTCTTTTTCTGTATATATATATATATATATATATATATAATTAGACCACAATCTTTCTTTTAAACATGTTTCGTTTAAAAACGACTGACAAGGAATATTTAATCATTTTTAATTTAATTTTCCTATTATTATTACATGTTTCGTTTTTGCTGGAGATAAGGAATGTAAAGTGTTCCATAATTATTGACATTCCAAGCGCTTTCAGCCACTTCACTGGCCGTTTCAAGAATGTTATTTTTTCGATTTTGTTATTTTTACATTCTTGTTATTTCATCCTCATGTTTGACTGTAACGTATTTTGTTTTCTATTTTTAAAAAGGTGAGTTTTTTAAAGCTATCACGTGCCTGACTGGACGTCGCATGAGACTCTGTCTATTTAAAAAAAAAGACCAAAACTCCATTTCTACTCTTAAATAATATAAAGTTGATTGTAGAAGAAAAATGTTTGATATATAGTGCCTCTCTTATAGCGAGGTTTATTTTTAATCATTTCACCCTAAGCAAAGGGTTGACGCTACTGATGTGCAGGGGGCTACGTAAGAGAGTAAGAGATATTTAGACAGGAAAAGAGTTGAAACAAAGACGAACCAGCTACAGGGAAGAAAGAGAAAGGGCAAGCGAAGGATATAAACACAGGAGTGAAGACAGTTACGAAGGTAGAGAGAAAAAAAAGAACAAGATATAAGGGGTGATCTAGAAAGGGCTGGAATTAAGTGGATAAGAGGTGGGAATTGACTTTGGATTTAAATTCTTGGAGGTTATAGCCGCCAGGAAAGCAAGTATATGAAAGGGAGTTCCACATGCGGGAAGCGTGAAAAAAGAAGCTGATGGAGTGGAATTATCGCCTACATTTGGTTGATCTAATTGTAAAAGGGTGGGACCTTGAGGCCAGTTTGGTTGTCCGAGTAAATTCTTGTAGAGAGGGCGCCAATGACCTAAGTTATACGGAGCAGAAGCCATGAAAATATTTGTAAAAGAGACAGAGGGAAGCCACATCCCGTCGATGAGAAAGTGGCTGGAGTCGAACTGCCAGGTGCTGACCAATCACATTACAGATTCTCCTTTAGAGCCTGTCGAGAGAACTGAGACGAACAGCAGGGGCACCTAACCAGATATGGCAGCAGTATTCCATGCACGGTCGAATGGTTGTGTTGTGTCTTGAAAATACGATACAAACAAATGAGTGGTTAATCCGAGTAGTAAAGACTAAGTAACACACGACTAAATCAACCATAAAGTTTATTGTACTAGAGGTACAAATATTAAGAGTCCACACAATAGTCACTATGTACAAAAATGAAGCGGAGAGCATTTCCGTTCGTTGCTGGTCGCTTTCGGTCATCAGCTCCCTCGTAATCTACTGTGTGGTGTATTTATAATGGGTGACAGTCCGTTACTAGGAGAAGACAGGATCTTCCATTACAACAGGCTGATAGGTGCTTTTGATATTGTGATTTAAATAGTATTTTCAACCAAATTTTTTTTTAAAGATTCTTGAAAATTATGACTTAATAAATGTTTTTTTTTATTGCACTGTTGTTAAATAGGTGCCGTGTAAGGCATCTATTGAAAGAATTGGTAGTATGACTAATATACGTAATTGATTTATAGCAAGAAACCCAGTTTTGAACAGGGTATTGAAATTCGTACACTAAATTAGTCATGGCTATATATATATAAGGCAAGATGTTTGTTTGTGTATCTGTTTATCTGCCTGTATGTCTGTATTTTTTCAGCCCTTTTATTTTAGTTTGTGCTTCGGGTTTGGCTCTAAGTAGGTATAATTGTAGTTGTTAGTCTCAGCCATGATACTATTTACTCAGAGGACTTATTTAGCCTTCAAAATTCAGTTTACGACGAAAAAACTTATTTGATATCGATACCAGGAAATGAAAAATTTAATTTACATCCATTCATTTTTCTTTCAGTCTACGGTTTCGCGTTAACTGGAAACAACTATTGCTTTTTAGTCTTTCGTGACAACGTCCAAAGTGTCTGAGCTCCAGGACCATAGATTAGTTTTAAAGCTTTCATTACACCCGAGCGACACCGGGTTATACTGCTAGTAAGTAATAAATTCATTGGTTTTAGTTTTATATTAACATCAATAAACGGGATTTTCTTATTGTCCTAGAGTTGATAGGTAAATTTTAGTTATTTTCAAAATTTGATTCATATTTACAAATTCCTATTTACTTTTTTATCAAAACAAAAATGTTATAAATATACCTTGGATAAATCTCCGGTTTATCAGTTCTTTTAAACACTTTGTTTTCAATGTAGAACGTGGAAAAATTAAAGAAAGTAAGATTTAATGGGTTTCCGATACTGACTCTGTTCATTTCGGTGCAGATGTTAACCTTAGTCTTAAAGCAGAGTTTTTGATGTACAGGCGATGAGTAATTTCCCAAGAATTGCTGATTAGATTTTTGGAAAAGGGATTGATAAAAGTATACTGGAAAAAAAAAATAAATAAAATATTAATAATATCTTCCTTGTCGGTCGTTTTTAACGATATACTAGCAGTCTAGCCCGGCGTTGCTCGGGTGAAATGAAAGCTTTAAAACTAATCCATGGTCCTGGAGCTCAGACTCTTTGGACGTTGGCACGAAAGACTAAAAAGCGATAGTTGTTTCCAGTTAAAGCGAAACCGTAGACTGAAAGAAAAATGAATGGATGTAAGTCAAATTTTGATTTCCTGGTATCGATATCAAATTTTCTGCACGATTGTAAGAACTGCAACCTTGAAACTTCTGAATATCGTTTCTTATGTCTTTGTCTATGAGTGTATCAAATTTGATTAAAATCGGACCACTCCTTCTATAACCTGAATTTTTCGATTATCGCTATTTATCGGGGGTACCTCGACACAAAATCTAGCTAAGAAAACTCGCAGACGCTTATAGTACAACTGTGTAAATTTTCAAGAAAATCGGTTCAGCCGTTTCGGAGTCGATAGGTAACGGACACACACACACACACACACACACACACACACACACACACACAACGTTCCATTTATAAATAAGTTTAGATATATATTGGTTTGTTTATGTCTTGGGTAAGAAACACAGTAGATTTTGCCTCTCGATATCTATACTTTAAAAGACGTTTTCAGCTGCGACATTAATTTAAGTGCAATCTTGGTCATAGTTTCTCTTCAGGGTAATAATATTTTTAATTTAAAAAGACTTACTATAAGTTGAATCTACCTTACAACGTAAAGCTTAGGAATAGATGGAGTCGTAGTGGGTGTCATTTCAAAGGTTCCGTAGATTTAAAGTAGCGATTGTTTTAAACATCTATTTTCTGATACGTACTAAAAAATGATACCTACAGATTTATCTAAACAGTAAAGCGACGCATGCTTTCTTTGCCACTCAAAGTAGAAACTTACTGGATTAGTTATTTTATATTAATGTTCACCCAATACAAGGCCCAAGAGCCACTCATAGTACGTGCTTACTGAATTGGTTATTTCATGCTAATGTTCATCCAATACAAGGCCTAAGAGCCGCTTAAGGTAGAGCTTATTGAATTATTTATTTCATACTAATATTCATCTAGTACAAGGCCCATAAGCCACTCATGATATAGTAAGTCAATATTGTTGTATGAGCGAAAGAAAAACATAACATTTCGTCTTAAACTTAAAAACTTACGACCAAATCACGTTGAATCAGCGGTTCCCCTACAATCACCGAAGTTAAGCAACACTGAGCCTGGTTACAGAACCAAGATGGGTGATATAGATATTCCTGTAATTTTAGATGTGTGGGTGGTGTGAACAATAATCGCTTGGAATTCTTTATCGTAGTGTCGAGTTCCGATTCCCGTAGCGTTTATTATATTCACTTACGCGCAAATTACCGAAATATGAATCTATCTTTTCTCTCCCACGTATAGGTTAATTAGTAATTCTTGTATCACTAAACAATTTTTTTTTTTAAATCTTAAATTTTAGAAATATTTTATAGATATAAACACCCTGCAATAAGCAGTAGAAAACGAATAAATCAACCAACAATTCATTTTAGACTTGAAGAGATCAAGACTGGGAAAATAATCCTTCCGCAGTTCTTTGGTTGAAGCTGCCCAATTGTGATGCAGTGGATATCGGCTCGAAACGAGAAACCGGGGAGCCAAGTTTGAATATCAGTTGAATCCCTCGCATTCACTTACGCACAAATACCCTTGAGAAAGGTATTAATCCGTCTCTTCCCTCCAGTTATGGGCTAAATAATAGAACTGGTTGGGTTTTATAGCCTTGGCTGACAACCAGTCTACCGCAGAAGCAATGGCAATCTACTGCGGGATAATCTCCTGCCCAGTCAGTCATGTCTCTTTCCAGACATGATCGCCCAAGCGTGTATCACGTATGGCACTGAACTGGCTGACTGACTGTCCAAGTGGAACGTAATCCTTACTACTGGAATACAAAGTGAATGAGGTTGATTCTTCCTCCTACTTAACGAGCTTGTGTAAATGGATGGCAGAACTGCGTGGATGGATTTTAGAGAGATAAACTTTACTAATAGCTGAAAGTAAAAGGAAATTGTGTAGGGCCATAATCACCCAATTCCAGAAGGATATAGAAGAAGTTCGTATGATAAACTTCTTTCGTAGACATATAAGAGGAACGAAATATAGTTTTAAAATTCATACATAATATTGTTAGGAAAAAATAATGTAAAATTATGGGGCAATGGATATCGACTCAGAATAAGAAATCGGAGAACCGACTTCGAATTGCAGTTGAATTCGTTGCATTCACTTACACACAAATACTCCTGGGATACATATTAATCCGTCTCTTCTCCCTCCAGCTATGTGTTAAATAGCTGGACAGATTAGGTCCTATAGTTTTGGTTGGCATATTGTCAACCGCAGAAAGAAATGGCAACCTACTGCGGAAAAGTCTTCTGCCCAGTCAGTCATGTCTCAAAAGAGACATGATCGCCTCAGCGTTTATCACGTATTGCACTTAACAGACTGACTGAGTGTATTTCATATCATGCCAGAGGAAACATTAGCCAAACAGTATACTGCATGATGGGATTTCATACGTTTAACTCTATAGAAATTCGTTATCGATTGAGCTGTTTCAGTCTCTGTACAAATGATCGTTATACTATTCCCTTATTCTCTTTCGGATGAAGATCTGGAAAAGGTACAGGAATATAACTATTTATGGAAGATGATAAAATTAGAGAAGGAAAATGAAAATGAAACGGCGATGACTTGAAAAATGTTTAATAAAAGTAGAAGTAGAATGAAAAACAGCATGGCGACATGCTTAAAGCATAAATTGACTAAACAATTTCCAGTGAAAAAGAAACAGAAGTATACAAGCAGATGAATGGAAAGTGAAAAACTATGAATAACTTTAGATGATAGAAAGCAGTTAACATGGATCACAGAACAATCCATTGTAAGAGATAGCATGGACGTGATGAAATGTCAAAAATGGAGTGGGGCGGGTATATATCAAGAATAAAGGATAACAGATGGAGAAAAAATGTTGTTTGATCGGTGTCCAATAGATTAACCCACTAAAAAGAAGACTAAACAGAAGATGAAGATGAAATAAAGGAATTTGCTAGAAAAATTAGCACAATGACGATCTGATGCGGTATGACGATAAATTACTTTTAGCTGTGTTGTGAATCTTCGTCGCGAATTTGTTGTGAAGTTGTGGCGAAACTTCGCCGCAAAGTTGTAGTGACCGGTTTGGTCCGGAAGTAAAACCCGGAACACAAGAGGTAGGTTCAAAACAGTGTATTAGTATAACAAGAAACAAAATATTCAAAGGAAGTGTTAATAATAAGTAGCTAGACATAAGTAAGTCCGAAGGTATTATTACGCTGCTTATTGCCTGACTAGTAGCTGTCGTCAACTGCTATTAACTGCTCTTGTTAATGGCTTTCGTTAACTGCTCTTTGTTAACTGCTCTCCCTAAAGTCACGCAGGTAATCACATATAACAAGAGGAAGAGTTCATTCATCGTAGGAGGGTGCCATAACAAGCTGCTATGCTTGTGATTGTGTGTTTAGACCTTTTGAGGAGTGTAGAACCGCTTCTTTTAGTCCTAGCTATGGGTAAATTGTAAATCCCCAGATGAAGATGGCAAATGAATTTACATTTTGGAGGTTGTAGCTATTAGGGAATCATGTAAACAGAAGGGAGTTCTAAAGGCGGGGAGCGCGAAAAAAGAAACTGTCCGAATAGAAGTGTCGGTTACATTTAACTATTTCAGCAGTTCAAGAGTAAGACCTAAGTGCCAATCTAGTAGCACGATCAAATTATTGCGGTGTTGGGTGAATCTACCGCTAACCCTTAATATGCTTAATTTTCTCTTCTAAATTCTTCTTAACTGACCATCACGCCGTTCTATTTGAAGTTCTTAGGATTTAGAAATTTCCTGTCCTGAATTTTTACGATGGGTTCAGAATAGTTAACATCACTGCTTTCAATTCTGAATCATAACTTCTGTTTTGGGCCGGTTCATCTTTAAACATACACTTGTGTGTGGGAGTTGAACATTTGTTAAATATCATTCTTATCTCAACTATGAATACCTATGTCATCAGCATAGTCCTCATCATCCACTATAAATTACTCTGGAGAGAGGAAGCAGGAACATTGTTTTCTATTTGCATATTCATTTGGAATGTGCTATTGAATGCTTACTTCAATCAGTAGATGCAGAATCTCAGCATACTCAGCTTGAATGCAATGGGTTTATATGCTTTGTGAGTCTGATAGTGTCTCCAAGTGGGTTTTGTAAATATCTACGCAAGTAGCCTCGTATTGTTCAGGAGTTAGAGCCATTGACATTTACTTCAGTTGGACCTTTGAAAGGCACAGAACAATTGTGGTCTTGCGTTAAATTATGCTTAGTTTATTAAATGTCTCCAACTTCTACGAATTTGAATTTCTAATGTACGTTGCTTCAAGTTGCGTCAATTCATTGTCGCTTTAATGCCATTGAGAAAGACACGAATCCACCTCTTCTTCTAGCAGGTTGAGTATCAGAATAGACTGGATTCTAATCTTGGTTGGCATCCAGTCAAATAAAAAAAGAATTTGAAATCAAAGCTGCGAAAAAGGCAATAGGAAACCACTCCCCTATATTTCTTAAAAAGATACGACAATTCACAGATAATAGACAGAATAAATCTGTAGAGAGATAAGGTCACCTACGTTTGTAAAGAAAATTTTAAGGTTGATACTTGAATATTCGATCTCTAACAACGCTTTTTGCATCGTTCGAAATACATTTCAACAGTAAAATAATGTTGTGTATATAAATAATTAACAACACTTTTACATCATGCATATAATAGTTATATCCTGTCAGTAACACTTTTATTGATTATCTGGGAGAAATACCATTCAAATATGCCTACTGTTTTACAAGAGCAGACATCATAAGAATGTCTGACATTGTCTTCTACAGAAAAATTTAAAAAATGACAAAATATAAAAATACGCAATTAATTCTTTTTAGCCGTCCGTTGTTCTGACTAATTCAGTGGAATAATTATCAGTCTTTAAATAACTGGAGAGATTTTCTAACAAAACAAAACAATGCCTTCAAATTAATTAAAAATGTTTATTTTGGAAAATTTATTTCATATGACGAAATAATGAATAGATTGAAAATAATACAAGTAACGCAACTTTGAAGTTATTTTCAGTTTCTGACTTGAAATATTTCTTCCCGATGTCACTAGTTCCCAACTCGGCATCTATGCTAATGACTTCAACTATTTACTCCTGTCTCCTCTAAGTCTGACTGATCCGATGAAACTAAATTAGCAGCTGATTTCGAAAATGACCTTTAATTTATTGTTAACTGGGGCAAGAAAGAGGTTGTTAATTTTAACGCTTCCAGAACAAAACTGCTCAATTTTAATCTTCTTTCATGTGCCTTATCCTTTCAGGACGTTGGCGACTACGACCCTCCTCATCTTCCTGTTCATTTTTGCTTTTAATACCTTTTGTCTTTTCTTTTCGTTTTCATTCTCTCTAAAGCCTGGTCGTTGCTTATGTGTTCGGTCCATGGAATCCTCAGTATCCTTCTGTTGAACCACATTTCTGTTACTTCGAGTTTTTTCTTCATCTTTGGGAAGATTGTACTGTATTCTCTGACATATAGGAGGACAGATAGCACATTAGAGTCTAGCATTCTTTTCTTTGTTTCCAAAGAAATTTTCCTGTCTCGTAATACTCTGCTCAGCTTTTGGAATGTGTCTTTGGTCACTTTCCGTCCTTTTTTAGAACACTTCCTAAGTATTGAAATATTTTACCTGTTTTGTTTTAGTGTCCTTTACTTGTAATTGACATTTTGGGTTTCTCTTTTTGTTAATGATCATGCATTCAGTTTTCTTGTAGTTCATGTTTAGTACTTTCTTCTCGCTTACTTTCGTTAAATTCTGTAGGGGTTCTTGTTGCTTCCTTTCCGTGTCTACTATCAGCACTATGTCACCTGCCTATCTTATATTGTTAAGGTAGGCAGATGACACAGTGGGGTTGGCTGGTAATCGAGGTGTTTTTCCCAAAAGTCCAATGTCAATTTTGTGTATCTGGCTTTAATCATTTTGCGCTGATGTCTACCGACCTTGGAGACAAAGGTTGTTAAATTTGTACATTCACATGCCAGCGTTAATTATAATTTCTCTCATCACGTGGGTTGTCTTTTAGAAGTCGGCCGATAATTCAAACTTTATCGGTCTTTATGGCTTCCCTGAGGAGAAGGAGAGAGAGAGAGAGAGAGAGAGAGAGAGAGAGAGAGAGAGAAACAAGAAAGAAAGAGAAATGGTTCTCTCCCCTTGGCATATTTTCATCAGGTTTGTCTGCGATTGCTGTCATATAAATTATTGTCATTTCGTGAGTGTCTCGTATCTCTCTCTCTCTCTCTCTCTCTCTCTCTCTCTTTGCATTAATGCAGATTCTACCGAGGATTCTATCCTTGGGCCTAAGTTGTTCTTAATTTTCATCAACGATCTCCCTGGTGTCGTTAGTTCTCAAATCCGTATCTATGCTGATGGTACAACTATTTATTCTTGCCTTAATTGAAAGTCTGGTCGGTTCAATAAGGTCAAATTGGCAGTTAATTTTAACGACACCCCCAAAATTGCTAATTTTTAATCATCTGAGGGAACATGTTTGTCTTCTATCAGTATGGTTGATGCTAACCGCCGGTAGAGGGAATCGTTGTACATTCTCGGGTTAACGTTCTCTGCTGAAATGAAATCGAAATAGCATACTGAATCAATTGCTAGATCTGCTGCTAAGAAAGTTGGTTCACTGTGTCATGTGAAAAAGATTTCTTGCCAAAGTCTATTTTTCTCATTTTTAAGTGTACCATTCTTTCCTGTTTCGAATATTGCTGACATATAGGGTTTGATGATCCCAATATATATTTAAAAATCTTGATAAAACCCAAAGAAAAATCTGAAATCTTACTGGTGTTCACCTGATATGTCGGATTCAGTCACTTTTCCACTGTTGTAATGTAGCTTCCCTGTGCCTTTTCTATAAATATTTTCAAGGTAATTGCTTTGATAATTTTTCTTTGTGGTACCTAGACATATAAATTTAAACATTCACTAGTTTGGCGGTACAGTCTCATATTTTGATTGGTCACCGGTCCAGACAATATTCCAGAGGTTGTTATTAAGAATATTAATCTGGAGTTATCTCCGATATTAGCGAAATTATTTAGTCGCTGGTTAAAACAGTAAATTCTACGTTAGCAGTTCCTTCTTTTGCACTTCTTTTGACAAGGAGAGGCTCTTTACCTTGATCTTTGTTTCGAATTCAACGTTAGATGACAAGGGTATCCTCTTACCGACTTCACCGTCTGACTGAGCAGAATCTCAGTTATATTTTCATTAAAGTCCGGGAGGTCGCAAGATTTATCAAAACTCTTGACCCTAAAGCCACCAGTCCAGACAAAATCCCAGTGATTGTTGTTAAAAATATTAATTCGGAGTTATCTCCGATATTAGCGAAATTATTTAACCGATGCTTGATTGAAGAAGAAATCCTTCACATGTTTATAGAAGGTGTCATGTGTATTCTTGGTTTACAAGAAAGCGAGTTAGCGCCCATCTCCCTCACAGTATAGACCTATCAGGCCTCTCATGATCATTAGCACTCTCTTTGAAGCTATAATCAACAACAAGGTTGTTTTTAGTGACCAGCAGTACAAATTATCTCAATAGCGTTTGCATTAGATATTTCAAAGCCCTGTGACAAGGTGTGGCATAAAGGGTTTCTGCTTAAGCTCTGTACCTTAGGAATTACGGGGAGAGTTTTCTCAATTATAAAATCCTTACTAGCGGCTAGATGTCTGAAAATATTTGTTATCTACCAGTTCTCTGAGGGCTAAGCGATCAACGCAGGCAACCACCAAGAATCGGTTCTCGATCTAACCCTCTTTCTACTCGACATAAATGATCTGCATAAATATATACTCCAATCACTTTTTAATATCTATAGTACTGACCTCTCCTTTGACCTTGCTTTAACAGCTCGGTGAGGGTAAATGTCGTATACCTATCTATATACAGGAATGGGATGTTTCTATCTTCTTAAATACGTGGACACTATGTAGAGTAGAAGAGAGTGATTATATTGACTAACAGTTCACTAGCAGTGCATTTACTAGCGTGAAAGTTTTGTACTTGTTGATATACTATTACTCCCAAACTCCGTTTTGGTGATTAATAACGCAGTGACCTTTTAGAGTTACAACAGTAAAGGTGGGTGGTCACATTGAACAAGTGACCTTCAACCATCGCTGAATGGATCCAGAAATGTCACCAATCGGGATGAATAGATGTTCTCAGAGTGAGGTTTCGTGCCTTAGCATATATTGAGATATAAACTCAATCCAGACCTGAAGTGGAACTCATTCAGACTATCTATTGCTAAATATGCTGGAAAAATAGTCTCTGTACCGTTTTGGCGAGCACCGAACTCCTTCTGTCATCCTCTATCTTCACAAGAGCCACATCAGACCGAAAATGAAATACTGCTATCATACATGAACGAGCAATGCCTAATCTTTAGGTTCCATGTTCGATCGAGTCCAAAAGTATCTACGCATATCTTCCACCCTACAATCCCTTTTCTCCCAGTCGAGACGCCGCTAGCTCTATCGCTATTTCCATGGAGAGTCTTCTGATGAACTACACTCTTTAGTTTCATTGGTTCTAACCGTCATGTCTAAAACGCACCATGCCATGCACAGTGTAGCGATTAGTTCCCTTCGTATGTGCGTTGTGGTATAGTGGATATCGGCTCGGAATAAGAAATCGGGGAGCCGAGTTCGAATTCCAGCTAAATTCATTGCATTCACTTACGCGCAAATACCCTTGGGAAAGGTATTAATCCGTTTCTTCCTTCCAGTTATGGGTTAAATAACAGGACAGATTGGGTTCTATAGTCTTGGCTGGCAACCAGTCTACCACAGAAAGCAATGGCAACCTACTGCAGGATAATCTTCTGCACAGTCAGTCATGTCTCTTTCGAGACATGTTCGCCCAAGAGTGTTTCACGTATGGCACTTTAACTGATTCCTCTGGTGAGATCAAAATTCCCTTGAGCAGCTTCTTTCCACGAACCACAACCTTTCCCAGCAACTAAAATCTAGACCTGTTTAACAGCCTACCTCGAGTGGTTCTCGGGTCTTGTATAGAGCGAAAAACTTCTCACTGTTGGACCTATCCTGGCTTCTTACTTTCGAGTCAACTTGGATCTTTAAAGATTTAAATGCAATTTCAATTGTTCTGTCTTTTTAGTTCTTGTTTTCTCTCTTTAATAATGTTTTGTTTTTCTCATATTGTCTCACATGCAATAGCATCTTGCGTCTTAGTGGTTTCATTGCCTTGTTTAGTTTAAAATCATTGAGATTTTTTTCCAAATTGCTTGAACCTCTTTTTATTTTGTTTGCATTAATAATTTCGTTTATGCTCTTTTTCAGTATTCATAGTTTATGCAAAATTTCATAAATTTTATGTTGTTCTCTAAAATAGTTTAGAATAATAATTTTTCTTTTTTTTTTATTTAATAATTTTATACCTTAGGATATTTTGGAAATCAATTGAAAAAAAAGAAAAAAAGATGATTGTAAAACTAATATATTTCCTGTCGAAGTGGGAATTCGAAGATTTATTTCCTTCCCGGGCAAACCTAACAAAACTCATTATTTTCAAGTAGATTTTCTTACACCTCATAAGTAGCCTGTGTCAAGATTTGAACTATTCCCTAGGGAGTCGTCTTTCCTTTTAGGCCACAAAAGTTTATTTGAGGCCATAAGATTCTTGTCTGCAATCTTTCTGATATCTTGCTTTTGACTTGATTCCAAGTGTTGATTACCTGTTAGCAGTGACACTCTTTTGTTGTTTTTAAATCCTACAATTGTTGAAAGGCCGAACGATACAATGGCGAAAAATGTTATGATAAACAGTAACAACGAAAACGAAAGGAAAATTTAATAAAACTAGTAAAAGCTGCATATTTTTCATAAGACAGACTTATATCTTAAGCATTACCGCAAAAATGCCGGAACTTATTTCTCGAATAATGTGTTAAATAGAACGATATATTTTTAATCATGTTTTAAAAATATAAATTATGTTGTAATTAATTAAATCTATTTACGCTTTCATATAAGTGATTATATTAAAAATAATTTGTAAGTTTCAGAAAGAAAAGTAATGAATTGATATTTTTGTCTAGTCTTACAAACTTTCGAATGTGGTAATCAATCAACTGCCTCATGGGTAATAGCTATAGCTATTTATACTCTTGATGACTTTCTGTGTGAATGAGTAAGCTAATCTTTCACTTGAATTCCTTGCATTCACTTACGCAAAAATATCTTTGGGAAAGGTAAGAATCCCTCTCTTCCCTCTAGTTATGGGTTAAATAATAATTGGGTTCTATAGCCTTAGCTGGCGATCAGTCTACCGCAGACAGCAATGGCAACCTACTGCGGGATAATCTTCTTCCCAGTCAATCATATCTCTTTCGAGATATGATTGCCCAAGCGTGTACCACGTATGGCACTTAACTGACTGACTGAATATAATAGTTGGACTGTCTGTATTTCTTCTTTTATTGCACATTTTCCACCTTTTTAAGTATTCTTCTACATCTGTAGATTAGTCTGGCCACCATGCCTCTTGCCCTAACCTCCTTTGCGTAGACGTTATTCCGCAATGAATGCTGTCATGCATACTTTTGCTCGCTTATGGAATGACTACGTCTCCATTACGAATCCAACCCTCTTCAACAGTTAATTTGTGTTTAACCTCTTTAAAATGCATTTCTACTCGAGAGCAATTTTTCACTTATTAGTTTTTATCCCAAAGCATATACTGTACAATATGGGGTTTTGCTTCGTATCATCAATTAATTTGTATATCTACAAAATATAAATTTCGACCCAGTGTTAGAAATTATCTTCGAACTTTTTCTACTCTTTCTTACTTTCAGAAATAATGAACCTTAATATCGACAAGACATCTACATGAATAACTGTATAGCCTTTTACGTACTCAATATCAAAATCAATCGACATTAGCATTAAGGCCCATCTTAATATTCTAGACGACCTTCACTCAAGAAGTTCTTTCCTTGGGTAAAATATGAACTTCAGAGGTGTATGATCGGACCATAGTTGGAATTTCTTTCCAAACAAAAACTGACGGGCTCTATTTGTTGTCCATATGGCCAATGCTTTTTTCTCAATACTTGAATAGTTTGATTTAGCGCTTGAGAATTTTCCCAAAGGATACATAAAAAGATAACTATTCTAAGTTAATATTCCCGAAATCAAGCGTCAGTTGTTATTACTTTTCTTTTCTACGGTTGAATATATATTTTTAGTAGCTTCTTTTTTAATAGCTTTTAAATTTTCAAATGCCACTTGCTGTTCTTTAGTCCAAATAAATTCAACACGGTTTTTCCTTAATACAACAAAAGGTTCTCTTAACCCTCTAGGGCCATTCGTATCATAATTGATACAGTATGAAAACAAGCCTTGAAAGAAATATTTTCCTGAAAAAATTTTTAAGAGAAATATTTTATAAATTTCAAATGAAAGCAGTACTGACTGCTCAGTCAATGAATACCAAATGTTTCCTTACAGGGAAATACCAAATGTTTCCTTATAGGGAAATACTGTATCAAATATGATACGAATGGCCCTAGAGGGTTAAGCAGTAATTAGTGGGGGATCTGTTTATTACTTCATAACAATATAGAATTGACCCCCCACTTTATGACAAGTAGAAGCCTTAATCATATTATATTATTAACCCTCTAGGGCCATTCGTATCATATTTGATACAGTATGAAAACAAGCCTTGAAAGAAATATTTTCCTGAAAAAATTTTTAAGAGAAATATTTTATAAATTTCAAATGAAAGCAGTACTGACTGCTCAGTCAATGAATACCAAATGTTTCCTTATAGGGAAATACTGTATCAAATATGATACGAATGGCCCTAGAGGGTTAATTCAGAACATCGCTCAACAAATCGTCTGCAGAAATTCTAAAAGACATTCCAATAATATTGTTATTCTCAGGTACTTTAATTTGAAATATTTTGTCAGTTAACAATTGGTCTGGTGTCATGTCATCGTTAGATATGGAATATTCTAAAAATGATATTTTTTCGTTAATTGCCAATCCAGTACCCAAAACTTATTCAAAACCATACTGGTTTTCCATTTTAGTTCGTCGTCGTTAATAACACCAATACAAATGTCATTTTGGTAGCATAGTATATTTTTATATCGCTGCCAATAATTTGCTCTATAGCCAATTAAAAAATCGCACTTGCAGTTTTAATTCTATGCGGTATTCTTTATCTTAACGAGCCTACTGACGTGTTTATAGTTGCGACTTCTTCATCAATAGTTTCTTGGTAGTATACCAACTTTAGATCAGTTTTATAGAATACTTTCATACCCCCAAGAGAGTTCAAAGCACTTTCTACATTGGGAACAGGATATGAGTCTGCAGATATTTAGTAATTTACGTCTATTTTGTAGTTACCACAAATGCGTAGATCACCATACTTCTTAAAAGTACTAATTGAGAACTCCATTTGCTCCCTTTAGGCGGAACTCCATCAAGTAGATCTTGTTTCAGTAATTTTTTTTAGCTTTTTCTCATCTATTGGTATTAAATGAACTGGCCTTTTTTGTTCTTCAAAATATGGAAGTGAGGGCATTTTTCTTTAGTCTTAACTTTGCTTTATAGCGTTTTTTAACATTCTGGTTACATCTGCCTTGACGTTGTTCACTAATTTTTTCGAATTTATGTTCAATGCATCATTTTCTATTAGACCATGATTCTTTTCACAATTTGCTACGATAATTGGTAATACGTCAAACTTATTTTTTTTAGTTCTACGTAAGCTTCGAAATGGTCTAACGTTTTTATCACGGGTCCGTCAAACTGATTCAATTGGACAAGGCTTTTCTTTAAACTTGGTTTTCCTAATTTCTTCCAAAAATTTCTAGGTATTAAAGTCACGTCACTTCGCCTATCTAGTTGCATGTTCAATAAAAGAAAATTATTGGCTCGGAATTTTAATAAGCTTTTTTCTCTTTTATTTTTTTTCGTTTCTTTTCAATGAAAAAACATTCATAGTCATTTCCTTTTCATTTTGTATAACCATCTTTACGTTTCTCTTTGAATTTACGCATGTGTTTAAAATGATTTATTTTGAAACCCTTTTCGCGTCTATTTTTATATGCCGGACATTTTTACTTTTCTTTTCGATGTTTATATCCACACCAAATGCACATGATTTTTTCTCTATCGCGTATATATCCATTTCCTCTATCAGATTCGTAACTTTTGTTGAATAAGATTTTTGAATAATTTTTTTATTCCTCATTTTGAAGATCGTTTACCAATTTAATTTAAATCAAATCCTCTTTGACTGAATTGTTCTTTCTTTCGATCATAGTTTCTCGAAAACAATATTTAGTTGCCTTTTCAAACGAAGAACATGTCCTATGGTTCATTCAATTTTTGAGAAATGCTAATGAACTTAGCTCTCTCTGTATTTACTAGCTTTTTCTTAGGTGCTATGTTTTCTTACTATTAACTGACTTATATTGTTGAGAGGAATTTCCTCCAAATTTCTTAGGCGTGCAGCTGCTGATACTTTTATAATAGCCTCAAAACCTACAGTTGCTAAGAAGAGATCAGTTATCTGTTGTTTTTTTTTTTCATCCAATTTCAAACCCTTCAGATTGTATTCTCTAACTTAACTGCTAGACTCCTAAGCCACACTTGTGTGAGTTTGTAATTATCACAATATAATTCTTAATACAGGTTTTTAGATATCGTCATTGTTGTGTAGTGTTACTAATTCACTTGAAGTGGTAAGCATTTAACTACCTCCTTGGATAAAAGCAGTAGCTATTTATATTCTTCGTGATTTCCTATGTAAATAGGTAACCTCAATTTTATTTTATATTTATTTACTGCGAACAGTTTGGGGAATTAGAGGCTTGTATTATAACTAAAATTATCTTTTATAGCTTGTCTTGTTTGCTTGGCTAAACTATAGGGATATTTCTTTTTTTTAAGCCGTATAATTTTGGTTCGTAGATTATTTCTTCCTACACACAAAATTTATAAACTGATCAAAAATCGAAACTTTACGCGGTCTTGGTAAGCATTTAACTGCCTCATGGGTAATAGCAGTAGCTATTTAAAGTCTTGGTTACTTCCTATGTAAATGAGTCAACTCAATTTTATTTTATTTATTTATTACAAACAGTTTGGAAGAGCAAGGAGCTTGTATAATAACTAAAATACTGTTTTGTAATTTGTCTTTTAAATTGTTTGCAAATTTTTTCTCGATCAAAGTATAGAGACCTTTGTATTTTGTAAGCCGTATAAATTTTTTTTCTCAGTTAAAGTATAGAGATCTTTGTATTTTGTATGCCGTATAAAATTTTTTCTCGGTTAAAGTATAGAGATCTTTGTATTTTGTAAGCCGTATAAAAATTTTCTCTCGGTTAAAGTGTAGAGATCTTTGTATTTTGTAAGCCGTATAAGATTTTTTTCTCGGTTAAAGTATAAAGATTTTTGTATTCGGTAAACCGTATAAAAATCTTGTCTCGGTTAAAGTGTAGAGATCTTTGTATTTTGTAAGCCGTATAAATTTTTCTTGGTTAAAGTGTAGAAATTTTTGTATTTTGTCAGCCGTATAAAAAATTTTTTTCGGTTAAAGTGTACAGATCTTTGTATTTTGTAAGCCGTATAAGATTTCTTCTCGGTTAAAGTATAAAGATCTTTGTATTCAGTAAGCCGTATAAAAATCTTATTTCGGTTAAAGTATAGAGATCTTTGTATTTTGTAAGCCGTATAAAATTTTTTTCTCGGTTAAAGTGTAGAGATCTTTGTATTTTGTAAGCCGTATAAAAATATATTATTTTTCGACAGTGTCTTTCTTCTTACATCTAAACTTCATAAACTCGTCGAAAAACGAAATTTACGTAGTCGTGACTAACACACGACTTGGTAATAGCAGTAGCTATTTAAATTCTTGGTAACTTCGTATATAAATGAGTCACCTCAGATATATAATTTTAAGCTAAATTAAACATTGGAAGTTATCGGGTTCTTTCATTGGTCCGTTGACAATTTTTGTCATTTGTTTGTCTGGTTTACAAATTCAGTTAAACGAATCAGTTTTAAAAATGATTTAAAATTCCAATAATACGATTAAACTTGTAGATTCTAGCGTTGTTGCGTGAATTTTGTTGCATGGTAACTGTGAATTCAATCCTTGGGTCGGATAGTACAGACTCAGAATCAGTCGAAGCAGAACTAGCCATAAGTGAGCCGTACTGAAAGCCGTATGGGTATACACCTGAAGAGAGCCGGAGGATACAATGTCCGAAATCTTGTATTAAGAACAAGAAAGATCATAAAATTTATTCAGCAAAAGAACAATTTTGTTTTAGAATATTCTTTATTATTCGAAATCATCTAGCATATTTTGTAAATGCTATATCCATTGAGGGTGTAGGCAATCATGGCTCTCCACAGATTCATTTTCTTTATTATCTGCAAATTAGGAAAATTAGTGGTGTAATTTCCGGTGGCCTTTTTTTTTTTTTTACAATAATGTTTAGCCTGTACAAAGCCAAATAGTGTCATGATAGAAGGTTAAAGAGAAGGAGGCAGAATTAGTGGGGATACGTGGGGAAGATAGTCCCTAACCCTAGACTTGAACATATTAAGATTGTAATGTCGGGGATGCATTCTTTTGGAAGTTGGTTCAACAAAGTAACGGTTCGAATGGAAGTTATATATACGAAGGGAATGAGAGTGGTTCGCTATAAGGTGCATTGCATGACGTGTCATAGTCGTAAAGTTTAGAACTAGTGAAACTAACTCACAGAGTTCGTCAGAGCACTTTTCAGGGAAACAGCAATAGAGTAGCGAGAGGCTTTCAACATTTTGTCTGTGAGAAAATTCTTTGTAGGCGGAAAGCAATTCAGAATCACCCAGAAAATCGTGTCGATTCTTCTGGAGTCTATAGAAACTGGAAAGTGAATCCTTGGTAGTTCCAGCCAACAGTACACCATTTTAGGCCTAGTCTAGCACTTGTAAAGGTAGAGGATAAGAGGAGAACTCAGGTACTTACTGGAGCCGTACAGGAAGCGACTATTTTTCTTTAGAGATGAATCGTTTATGTTTTACTTGAGGTCCTCCCATAAACTGTGGGATCATCAGTCTGCACATTTATATATATTCTGATATGGTTCTTATGCAGATTCTTAATAATAATAATAAAACAAAAAAAGGGTAGATCCGCAGAGAGAGAGAGAGAGAGAGAGAGAGAGAGAGAGAGAGAGAGAGAGAGAGAGAGAGAGTATTGAAGAACCCTAACATTGGTCTTTTTGGCTTCAGAAGGATGAACATTCATAATAGCATTCATAGTCTCACTTAAGCGGAAAAAAAAACAAAAAAACAAAAAAAATCTTTATAATTACCTAGATCAGGGTCGGCGACCCTTGTCACGCCAAGTAATTTCCAATGACACGCAAAATGTATAAAATTCAAAGTAATAAAATATGTTGTCGATATTGGGCGATTGGCTAAGATCATGCAAGAGAAATGCTTCCATTATAATAAAAAATAAAAACAAAAAAAAAATTTTTAAAAACAGTTTATTTCTATTAGTGCGATGTACATATTGTATATAGTATTATATCAAATATATTGTAGAACAGGTATATTGACACTGACTTGCATAAAATACACATGGTGTTGGCATACTGAATAATTTTAAAACCCAAAGTTGGCATATAGTTCGCAAAATGTTGCCGACTCCTAAGCTAGATTCTTCCAGAGTAGTTATAAGTGGAACGTTTGTGAAACAAACACATCTCACATCGTATCAGAAACGTTTGAAAATACCTAACGCAATCACTCTTTTAATATAAATCCAAAACTTTATAAAATAAGGCTACATAGAAGTATTATGAGTTCATATTTCTTAGTATATTGGTATTCTTATTTAGTACTGGGTATGACGATAAACTATATCCAGCAGCAAGGCCTCTGATAAAGAGATGGTAGGTTTTGAGGAGTGTGAAACCATCTCTTAATTGCTGCTGTTTTTTGCAGGTCAACTCTGACACGGGGTAGTAGCATATGTTATGGTCCCTTCTCTGATCAAATAGTTAACTCCCAAACAGACGAAAAGCCATGAAACTTTAAGAATATATTTTTATAGTAAAGATATCAGTAAAAACATTTTCATATCTGCATTAAATAAGCCATAGAGACTGATATGCCGCTAAACAATATCAACCTACCAACTAAACAACCAGTATAAAAGAACTTTTATAACATTAATTCATATAAAAGCATATAATTTATTAAAAAAATCACTGTATTCCAAAATATAACTTCAACAAATCTACAACCTAAAGCACACACCATCTCTACCTCAAGTAATTATGTCCATACAAACATTGTATCATCTACCATGTATACAACTGTGAAAGCAGAATAACATATTTTTATTACTTCAAAGCTTCCATTTAAATTTTGGCATTAAACGACCCAGCATTAAACGATGCCAGTAAACAAATCCCATCAAATCAAATATATTCTTATTAATTTCACTCTAGTTATTTTTGAGACTTCTTATCTCAATACACAGGACATTTTCCATTCTCTAATGATCAGTTTAAATTTACCTGCCAATTTTTCTTCGTGATTAAATCTGTAAAGGGTGCATAGGCTTTTATTAATGGTTATTGACTCGAATCGTTTTTAAAATAATGAAAGAGAAGGAATTAAAAAGACATAAGATAACGGTTAACGTTGCATTTAAATTGTTAAAGATTCAAATTGACTGAAAAGCAAGAAGCCAGAAGAGTTCCGCAAGCGAGTTGTGCAAGAGGAGAAACTGTTAGCATAGAACTTACGGTTAAATCACGCCACTTCAGCTGTAAAATGAAGAGAGCTTACCGTCAATCTAGTAATGCACTTAAGTTCATTAAGTCAAGTTATTATAAAAGAAAGTTTATCAGAATAATTATCAAGAAAATATTTATAGAAAGGGAAAAAGGAGTGCTACATTAAAGGGGTGGGAAAGGGACTGAAACCGCGATGCCAGGTCAAGACCACTATTATCACAAAACAGGTGGTTTATAGCTTGAATCCATTGGAACACAAGTTCATTCTAGAATTCAAGTAGAACTTATATACACGATCCATTGCTAAAAAGGAAAATATTTATAGAAAGGGAAATATTTATAGAAAGGAAAATATTTATAGAAAGGGAAAAAGGAGTGCTACATTAAAGGGGTGGGAAAGGGACTGAAACCGCGATGCCAGGTCAAGACCACTATTATCACAAAACAGGTGGTTTATAGCTTGAATCCATTGGAACACAAGTTCATTCTAGAATTCAAGTAGAACTTATATACACGATCCATTGCTAAAAAGGAAAATATTTATAGAAAGGGAAATATTTATAGAAAGGAAAATATTTATAGAAAGGGAAAAAGGAGTGCTACATTAAAGGGGTGGGAAAGGGACTGAAACCGCGATGCCAGGTCAAGACCACTATTATCACAAAACAGGTGGTTTATAGCTTGAATCCATTGGAACACAAGTTCATTCTAGAATTCAAGTAGAACTTATATACACGATCCATTGCCAAAAAGGAAAATATTTATAGAAAGGGAAATATTTATAGAAAGGAAAATATTTATAGAAAGGGAAAAAGGAGTGCTACATTAAAGGGGTGGGAAAGGGACTGAAACCGCGATGCCAGGTCAAGACCACTATTATCACAAAACAGGTGGTTTATAGCTTGAATCCATTGGAACACAAGTTCATTCTAGAATTCAAGTAGAACTTATATACACGATCCATTGCCAAAAAGGAAAATATTTATAGAAAGGAAAATATTTATAGAAAGGGAAAAAGGAGTGCTACATTAAAGGGGTGGGAAAGGGACTGAAACCGCGATGCCAGGTCAAGACCACTATTATCACAAAACGATCCATTGCCAAAAAGGCTGATAAAATGGTTGTTTCCCTTTACTGCGCTAGAAAGTACATAAATCTTTCTGCCATGGTTGAAATTTACAAGACTCATAACTGGTCAAAGAGGAAAACTGATTTTTATTTTTGCTTATACACAAAAAATGTGGTACATAGCCCAACATTGGAGATGTAGAAGGCTGGTCTTCATCTGTTTAAAATAACTTAGCTAGCCACAATCGCTGACTCAAGCAAGCTATACAATATTTTTTGCACCAAAACACCACATTCTTATTTACTACCAGCAGTAAGTTCCCGGTGTTGGACGGTTTGGGAAGAGTGTAAGTCTACTTTTAATTTTTTTTAACCGACGCACATTTGCAGATATTAAATACGAAAGATAATTCTTGTATTTTTGAAAGAGTTTTTCTCCATATAAAAGTTACTGCGTTGAACTTATGTAAAAAATATATTTGAAAATAAGAGATTAAAACAAAGTCAAACTGAAGATGCACGCGCAATTTCTTTTTTCTTTGTTGTGTAGAATAATAAATTTGTAAAGGGTGTGTAAGTTTTGAAATAAATCGGATGAGAAATGTGGAAGTGCATGTTAATAGAAATCAGTGATAACGCACACACACACACAGACTGACACAAATTTTCAGTTTGATTTATGTAGATTCTTACTACAAACACTAGAATACCTCAAGAACTCTATGAAATAATAACTAGTCCTATATGTACAATTTTGCTGTTCTGTGGGCAAATTTAAAACTGAAAACCTCGATAAATATTTACACAATGCATTATAATATTTGCATAGAACTAAACAAAGTGGTGTTAGTAATAAAAAAAACCCACAATTCTTGGCTGTGACAGAAATATCAACTGACTTGACACTAAAGAGAAAAACAGATCAGAACAATTAACATGAAAATATTTATAGAAAATGCACAGAGAATTTACGCTACGGAAAGTAACTTAGAGGTTCTTTGTATCTTATCAAGAAGCTCTTAATACATTCACTGCGACTGAGTAGTGATCTCAATCATTCTTCATTCGATACCTCATACAGAAATTCGCTATTAAATAACCCAACATCAGTTGCCATGTCGTAAATATCAACCAATTAACCAACTCTGTAAAGGTTCGTCTATATCAGAGAATCTCAGATGCCTGTGTAATGAAATCGAGCTGCACACCAAATGATAAGACAAGACTTAATCTCTCGTATTTAACATCACGTTTCGTTCAACTTCGAACTCCTGATTAATTACTTCGGTGTCGTTTTTTGAGGATGTGTGTTGTAGTGCAGTGGTTATCGGTTCGGAACGAGAAATCGAGTAGCCGAGTTCGAATTCCAGTTGAATTCCTTGCATTCACTTACGCACAAATATCCTTGGAAAGCCCTCTTTTCCTTTCAGTTATGGGTTAAATAACAGGACAGATTGGGTTCTATAACCTTGGCTGGCAACCAGTCTACCGCAGAAAGTAATGGCAACCTACTGCGGGATAATCTTCTGCCCAGTCAGCCATGTCTCTTTCGAGACATGATCGCCCAAGCATGTATTACCTATGGTACATAAATGACTGTCGTTTTTTAACCCTATATTAAAACACTTTCCTGACACTCAGAAATATAACACAAACGGCGGTAGAAAAACACTGCTTCCTTCAAATCAGACTGAGTGGACGACTTTCTTGACATCTTTGGTAAACTGAAAAAAAATCAAAGATTTTTTTTTGCTTTTATATAACTCTAGAATCCTGTTTTCTGATTATCAATATTTAATTAGTATAGTGGTCAGTTTTGTTGTTTATTCTCATCATTGATATTTGAATAATTTGGTTATCATGAAAGTAAACTTAGAAATATAGAAATAATGTGATCAATATAAAAAGAGAAGACGAAAAGGAAGTAACACGGTGAAGAGAAAGAAGTGGAGGAAAAAGGAAGAAAAAGGAAAAGAATAGAGGAAAAAAGGAACAAAACTTAAGAAGAAGCAAAAAGAAAAGTAGGAGAAAAAGAAACAAAACGAAGAAGAAGAAGTGGAGGAGGAAAAAGAAAGAATTAAGAACAAGAATAAAAACGAAGTTGGGAAAAAGAAAGAAAAAGAAAATGAAGCAGAAATGAAGGACAAGAAAATAGTAAAAGAAAGCAGAAGAAAATAAAAGAAAGTGAATTAAATACGTAGAAGTGGAAGAAGAAAGAGAAAAAAGAAAGAAAAAGAAGTAAAAAAGACCGGGAAAAAGAAAATAGAGAGAATAAAAGAGAAGTAAATGATAGAAAAAGAAATGACAACGAAAGAAATTGAAAGACAAACTAAATGTAGAAAAAAAAGAATGAAAAATAATGTAGAGAAAAAGAAAAATAAGGCTGTAAAACTTGAAAAATATAAATAAATTTAAAAAGAAGAAATGGTTTTGGGTAATTCCATATGAAGAAACTTGGAATAAAGGAAGGTTGACATGCAACAGTGAGTAAGAAATGGAGAATGATTGAAAGGGAAAGAAATAGAAAGAAAGAATTTAAAAATGGCAAAAGAAAGATTGACTTTCTGCGGTGAGAGCTCTTCAAAGGACGGTTAATGTTTCTGCATCTTCATAAGAATGCATTTGAGGCTGGAAAAAAAACGAAAAACAAAAAAGACTAATATTCTTTTAATATTATAATCATTTAACTCCAAGCAAGCCATGATGTTGAAGGGCCTTCCCCGCAGTTTTGAGGAAGGAGAGCTTGGAGAACCTGATACTGACTGGCCAGATAGAAGGAAAGAGAGACAGAGGAGGGCAGCGGATAACATATTTGTAGGGCCTGATCAGGTGGATGACGGAACGGGGGTTACCAGGAGCAAACATACTAAGAGCCACAAGGGATAGGGAGATGTGGAGAACCACGATCACTTACGTCCCGAAGAGACAGGGCACATAGAAGAAGAAGCCAGGATGCCCACCGATTGCGCGGTGGGTTACCCCAAGAAAAAAATATGTACATGGGATTTTGAAGAAATAAGAGATGGATGGTAATCAAGGAGATGGAAAATGGCAACTGACGTTCCATTTAAACTTCCGGAGATTGTTTGCTATCAGGGAAGCGAGCAAACAGAAAGGAAGTACGGGAAAAGAAACTTATGGTAGAATAGGTGGTTACGTTTAACTGTTTCGACGGTAAAACGTGGGACCTAAATATAAGAGGAAAACTGAAAACAAAGTACGCTACCGGTCATAATTATTAGGACATCCCAATGTTTTAAAAAAATGATGTATTTTATACTATTTTTTTTTATTGTCAAGTGAATAATTGTAAATGAAAATAGAATAGTTCTTTTGTTAATAGTGCACAATAACACATGCATAAAATGAATTTATAAATACTTAATAATTACCTATATTGTAGTTTTAATGAAAGAATGAAGAAAATTTCGAGAGATTCGAACGAGTTCATCTTTGCTTCCTTGCCTTGTAAAATTTTGCAAAGTAATAATAAAAAAGAACCATTCGATTTTTATTTAGAATTATCCACTCGGCAAACAATACTAAAAATAGTATGAAATACATCATTTCTTTAAAAAAACTGGGATGGCCGGTAGTGTAAGTCTTTTTCAAACCTTCGCCCACAAAAAGGACATAAATAAATTTGGGACCGAACTCATAAAATGTAAAAATCGAACAACCGAAGACAAATTGATATTTGTTAAATCTGGCATAAGGGTACAATCATGAAGCATCTAGAAACTTTCAAACTACATTGTTCAATATTTGAAAAACCAATGAAGTTCAAACTCACTTTACTAGCAATAGACGTTCTTTTTTTTTTTTTTTTTTAATCATATCACCCCAAGCAAGGCGATAACGCCACTGATGCGCAGGGGGCTACGTAAGAGGGAAAAGATTGGAAAAGAGGAAAACCGGAAACCACATCCTAAACAGAGAACAAGGGATGAGCCTCTTCACCTGTTCAATAGACGTGGGTGGAGTGTGAACCGGGCGATAGTTTAGTCTATCTACTCCAACTGAAAAAAAATTTTTAAAAAAGAGTGAAAAAATTGGAAAAGAGAAAGCCGGAAACCGCATCCTAAACAGGAAACAAGGAATGAGACACTTCACCTGTTCAGTAGACGTGGGTGGACTTAAAAAAAAGAAAAACTCGTAAATATTCGTTCTATATATATTTATCCTATATGTACATTTGTTCTTTATACATTTATTCAATTTGCGGTTGTCTAATAATAGCGAGGTATCTAGCCGGGATCGAAATCAGTTCGCTAGCGAATAACTAGCGAAACGAGATTGACAAAAATACTCTCTAACATAATAGTCGATAGCTTTGTCAGTCGTCCTGTTCACAACCCACCCTCGTTCTTCTAAACATACTAAAGTTTTAATCTCTTCTTCCCTGTTTAGGACTGGGTTTCTGGTTTCTTCTAAAACCTTTTCCTTCTATTTTACTTCCGACTGCTTCTTGTGTCTTGGTAGCGTTATCTCCTTGCTTCGAGTGGTGCCTCTTACTCCGTAACCCACTACCTTCAGTGGTTCTTTGCCTTTGTACAGGCTGACTATCATTGTAAAAAAAAATTCTTAAAAAATGCTTCCTGCACATAGTTATTTGATATGTGCCATAATAGCGCGTGGTTGAGGGTTTAGAATATTAATGTTTGGACCATTAGGTCCGAGTTTTAATGATTCAATGATTTATCAATGAAGAAACTTCTTGATGATGTCACTATGGGAAGATTATTCCAATGTGCGTGAGAAGGCGTCTGCAACAGGTATTAACTAGCCACTCTAATAAGTTCTATAATCCGAAACTGGTAAATACCTACTTTTGATAATAGTCAAGCATACATCCGGAATTGAAATCACTTACACATGCCGGGTAGTTTAATAATCTTTCAGTTGCATCTCAGTCTTTGGATAGCTGGGGAAAAATACTGAGAGGTGCCCGGTCGCTAGAGAGGAAGGATCGGTAATCATAACGATGCCAGCGCAAACAACGGTTGTGGGAGCTGGACAAATTTTGGCCCTGGCTCGGGTGTACGCGCTCGAGTGACTCATATGAAACCCTACCTTATGTCACATAACGTCTCAGTAGGGTGGAATGGCTTCTGAGTCGAGAGTGCGAAAACGGACTCTGCAGTATGCGCACGTACCGAATTTGTTTTTGTCTGGCACTCGGCAAAGATCGAACTCATGACAGTACCGAACGATCTACAGAGATCACTTACTACCTCGTTGGCTCTAGAGAAGTCGCCTACATCAATTAAGAAGTAGAGTACTTAGGAACTTTTGAAATTTAAAATAGTTAATTGGTTTGGAATTAATATCACTCGTGAAAAGGAAAAAGAGATGAGTGAAAAAAAGTAAATTGCTTGATTAGAGAGCCAATGAGAGTGTGTGTTTATTAATGAGTGAGTAAGTGAGAGAAAGAGAGAGGGGGTGGAGAGAAGAGAAGAGAAATTGAAAGAGAAAAAAGAAGGGTAAATGTATGAGGGTGCTGCTTGATACTATGAAAGAGTAGACTTATAAGACAAGAGTTCAAAGACAGTAGAAAAACCAGATTGGTGGGGATGTTATCAAACGGTCGAAAAAGAAAAACAGAGAATTGTCTAGAAAGAAAGAAAGAAAGAAATTAAAAAAGAGTAAGTGAAAAAGGGTGCGAAAGAGGTGTTCCACTGTTAGGAGAATAAACGGAAGAATAAGGGGATAGCGTGTTTATGAGAAGAAAGAAAGAAAGAAAGAAAGAAAGAAAGAAAGAAAGAAAGAAAAAGTAAAAGAGAAAGGATATTCTACTGTTCGGAAAATAAAAGGAAGAATCAGGGAATAGCATGCTTGTGAACAGAAATAAAGAAATACGTATAAGAATGAGCGTGAAAAATATTTTAAAGGGAGATAATAATGAAGTTGGTGAAGCAGCTCCACTTCTTTTTGCAATCACAATAACAACAACACTAACAACAAAAATCATCATCATCATCGTCATCTAGGAATTTGAGATTCAAACGAATCACCCAAGTCACGCCAAGCCAAGCCACGCTAAGCCATGCCAAGCCATGTCATACCAAGCCAAGCCAAGCCAAGCCAAGTGAAGCCAAGCTAAGCCATGCCAAGCCAAACCAAACCAAACCAAGCCAAGCCACGATAAGCCATGCCAAGCCAAGTCAAGCCAAGTTAAGCCAAGCTAAGCCAAACCAAGCCAAGCCAAGCTAAGCCAAGCCATCCCATACCAAGTCATGCCAAGCCAAGCCAAGCCAAGCCAAGTCAAGCCAAACGAGTGGATATCAGTCAGTCAGATAAGTGCCATACGTGATACACGCTTGGGCGATCATGTCTCGAAACAGACATGACTGACTGGGCAGAAGATTATCCCGCAGTAGGTTGCCATTGCTTTCTGCGGTAGACTGGTTGCCGACCAAGGCTATAGAACCCAATCTGTCCTGCTATTTAAGCCATAACTGGAAGAAAGATACGGATTAATACCTTTCCCAAGGGTATTTGCGCGTAAGTGAATACAATGGGTTCCACTGGAATTCGAACTCGGCTCCCCGGTTTCTCATTCCGAGCCGATATACAAATAACTTAGTTAAAAGGGAGAAAACTACATGCCTACCAGAAGTGGCTTTGCACATGGAATAAGAATGATATACCCCAGTGATCGTAATAAAGAGTTCGGTTCGAAATTCCCAGCATCTGAAGGCTGAGGCGGACAATGACCGAAACTTCATAATAATGATAATGAAGATGGGGCCAATAGTCCGAACAATGTAAATACTACTTCATCTCAGGAGTATAGATAAATCCTTGTTGTCATTATTACGTCGCTGAACTGATGTAATAATATACCCTCCGGCCTTATTCAGGTTTCTGTGTACCCGAGTATCCTTTTGTAAATTTAAGAAAGAACTCATGATATAACCTACTGGAAAGCATTGTTTACGTTCCTCTGTCAATGTGGCTTACTGTCATAGCACATTGCAACAACGGTTCCCGTGCGATCACTGAAGTTAAGTCCAGCTGGATAACTGCTTGGGGACACCAGATCCTGTAAGCTTTGATGTGCATCTGGTGTAATGGATTGTGGCTCGGAATTGTGATCGGAGAGCCGATTTTTTTTTTTTTTTTTTATAAGCGTTTCACCCCGAGCAAGGCATGTCACTGCCACTACTGTGCAGGGGGCTACGTAGAGTGGAGAAAGGCTGATTAAATATAGGAAATAACAGAGGGTGGGTGATAGGCGGGTGAGGATACCGAGAATACCGGGTAGATGAGAGTGTTGTGAGAATAGTTGGGAGTTAGTGTGATAGGAGGTGTCTATTGACCCTACATTTAAACACCTGGAGATTGTAACTGTCGGGAAAGCAGACTTGTGGAAGGGAGCTTCACAGGCGGGAAGCGCGAGAAAAGAAGCTGTTGGAGTAGAATTTACGGTTACATCTTATTTGTTTAACTGTAAAAGGGTGGGACCTAGTTGCTAATCTAGTATTTATTTTGATTCCAATTATATTCACTTACATTTGGGAAAGATACGAATTCACCTCTCCCCCTCTCAGCTTCGAGTTAATTAGTAACTAATTGTATAATTAGTAAGACTTGTATCAGTAAATTCTTATTATCCCCTACCCGTGAAGAAAAAGATATTCTGTCTAAAAAATTATGCCTTTAAATAACCAGCAAAGGGTTGATAAGCCATAAAAATCATTGAATCAATTTACTGGAGGGTTACGTTGATCTGATCTGATCATCACTTGTTTAGTGAGACTGATCCTAAATTAGGAAAGTTAAGTGCCCCCTCCCCCACCTCACTGAAGGCTCCTTATTTAAAATAAATGACTTACTCAAAACAAGCTGTAAATGTCTTGGGATATCTCGTCTTGCATTTTTTTCATTGCAGCTCAGTAAGTATTTGTCTATATATATAGACGTTGGTTAGTTCCTGTGATTTTACCCAAACAGTTGTGAGTTCAATACCAGGCTATAGCAGTGGTGAACAAGTAACTTGCAGGATTAAAGGGATATAACTCATGACTTCCAATCGAGGCATTACTACGCAAGGAATGAAGATCATATACCCCAATGATTGTAATAAAGGGTTCGGTTCGAAATTCCTAGCACCTGAAGAGACCCGGAGCGTACAACTGCCTAAACGTCGTAAAAATGATAAAAAAAGATGAGGACGATAGTCCGAATAATGTAAATACAGTTCAATTAGTGCTTGCTCTGTTTCTCTTGAGTTTGTACAAGCCGTCTCAGGGATTGAACTCACAATTACTTAGAAGAATAGAAAAGACCTGACCTTCTATGTAATGTCAATCCCCTTATATAACACTGCATGTTGATAATTTTCCTCAGAGATGAACAGAAAATTGGAAGCGACAAAAATGTGGCTCTACAGAAAGATACTGAGAATATCATAGGTGCAGCATGTAAGCAAAAAAAAAATCTTAAGGAATGGAAAGCTGAATAAGAAAAAAAAACACTTTAATTAACACCAAGAAGACAGAGCTGAATTTTCTAGGGCGTATAAGGAGGACTTGAAAAATCTGATACTCACGGGGCTGTTAGGGGGCTAGAAGGACAGGGGGGAACAATGCATAAGATACTTAGTGAGTTTGAGTAAATGGATGACGGAATCGGGCTTTAGGAGAAATAACAGAAAGATCAAGTTTATTAAGAGCTATTCCTCTTTATGTGCCTTGTTCGTTCAAAAAGTAGGCGACAGGAAGTTGTGGAGAGCCATGATCACATACTTCTTGATAGAAAACAGCACATCAGAAAGATACCGTTGAAATTTATTGACTAATAATGAGAAAAGAAGGCTTTGATAATTTGAAACAACAGATAGAAGGAGAAAAAGGGAACACTCGGCACTAAAGAACGGTATTGTTCGTTAACCATTGCTCAAGCAATTTAATAAAAGAGGGTCGAAAATTAAAGCTTAAAATAATGAAAGAGAAGAGAAAAGGAAAGAAATAATAGATGAATTTAAAAGATGAGATGGACGAGAAAAAATTAAGTATTCAGGTGTAAAAACGAAAGAGAAAAAGAACGAAAGTATAAAAAAGAAAGAAAAAATGCTGTTAAATTGACAATACTGTCAGTTGAGGGCCATACATAATATACGGTTGGGCAGATTTTCCCGCAGTCATACGTGATACACGCTTTGGGCGATCATGTCTCGAAAGAGACATGACTGACTGGGCAGAAGATTATCCCGCAGTAGGTTGTCATTGCTTTCTGCGGTAGCTTGGGTGTTAGCCAAGGCTATAGAACCCAATCTGTCCTATTAAATCCATAAGTGAAGGGAAGAGACGAATTAATACCTTTCCCAAAGGTATTTGTGCTGAAGTGAATGCAAGGAAATCAACTAGAATTCGAACTCGGCACCCCGATCTTTCGTTCCGAGTCGATATTCACTGCACCACAACACACATTCTGCATTTCCAGCAGTAGGTTGCCATTATTTTCTGCGGTAGACCAATCAATCCTACTATTTAACCCATAGCTGGAGAAAGAAGAGATAGATTAATACCTTTCCAAAGGAAATTTGCGCTGAAATGAATGCAACGAATTCAACCGGAAATAGAACTCAGCTCTCCGATTTCTCGTTCCGAGCCGTTATCCACAGCACCACAATGCACATCCTTGTGTTGACATGTACGTAAGATATTTTATTCTGAGATGATTATTTTCATGATATTGTCTCTATGTCGAATATTGATAAATAAAAAAAGAGAAATTATTATATAGTTGGAGATTGAAATTGGCAAAAAGTGGAAAAAGAAAAAAAGAAAAGAAGAAAGAATGAATGAAAAATGCAACTTAAGTAAAAATCGAAGGAGTGACAGAGACTGATATTAATGAAAGAAAAAAAGGAGCAAGAGAGAAAGGGAAAAAGAAATAGAAAAAAGGGGAAGTTAAAAAAGAAGCATGTTTAAAAAGAAAAAAAAGAGGAGAAAGCATCGAAGTGAAAGAGGGAGAGAAAGAAACAAAAGAGAAGAAAAACGAAACGACAGAAGAAGAAAAGAAATTAATATTGGGAAAGAGAGAGTAATAAATGTAACCAAATTAAAGAAAAAAAAAGATGTAAGAAACATGAAGAAAAATGAAGAAAATCGAAGAAAAGAAATGAATAATAAAAGAATGAAAAAATTAAAAATATGGTTTATAGGACAGAATGAAAGAAAACGAAAAATGAAAGTTAAAATGAAAAAAAAAAGCGATAGAGAGAAAAGAAATCCAACTGGAAAATTCAGTTTAGTTGAGTCGGTGCGAAATTCGCAGACAATTTTGCAGACGGCGAGACAAATTAGGCAACGAGACAGCGAGACAGACAAAACGACTCAGCGAGCCGATGGAAGCAGACAGATGGAGAGACTGTTGAAGACGGAAAGAGACGAATATTAAGTCGTTGGTAGGCATTTCTTTCTGCAGCAGACACTATTCTAGACGTGCACACAGACACAAGCAGTCATTAGGCGCGGCATGCAGCCCAGACGAAACGCAGACTGCTCGACTAGACAGAGCGACGCAGACAGACTGATGGACAGACGGCGGAGAAGAGTCATCGTGCACTCTGGTTCTGTCCAGACAGACAGTAGACGTTTTTAATGCGCTCCGCCGGCAAAAATTACTCTCCCCACCTAATGATCCGTACCTTTGTGTACGTGTGCGCGCGCGCAGAAACAACACCGCGCAAGCGCACACACGCACATGCGCAGACATGTATCAGACATGCACTGGCGCGCAGACAGACACGAACTGGAAAGGCAGAAAAGAAGGAATGGGAGGATGGTCGTTGCTCAGCTAGTAAAGACGTTGCTTGACTGACTTTTCTTTTTATCATAGACATATCTTTTTGTTGCGATTAAGTAGATGAATAGGATATTTACTTGGGTTCATTTTGTTTTTTCGACTTGATGTCATTTTTCAAGCTGAGGGTGGAGTTTTTTGACTCACTTGGTAAACATGTTTATTCTTCATACATAGTCTGTCGTCTAGAGTGTTATCGTGAAAGTGAGGTGGATCTTTAAACCTTTTAGTTTTGTTGGAATTGGAAAATGAAACAGAACTTGTCTTTTTGGTCTCAATCTACGACATTAATACTGATCTGAACTCTATCATTAAAAAAAAAATCACTTTAAAAAAAACCAAAAACTTCCATTTTTGTTTCTGTTATTCATTTATTTTTAGGTATTAGATTCTAGAATATTTGTATAATTCTGACATGCAGGAAAAATCTATACATTTTAGTTTAGTGGATGGTTACGAGAGGGGAGATGGGATGTACTTATTTTATTACCACAATCTCAGAAAAAAAAAAGCAATATCGAAACAGTAAAAACTTGTTTATTTAAATAATAAATAAAAAATCTACGTTAGGATGATATATGTAAAAAAAAGTTCATTGTATCAGAACATTATAATATACAGGGTGTGATGAATAAATTATCGTCTAAATTACGCAAAAATTAAAATAACACAGGCATCGCATTTTAAAGAGTATATTTACAAAAATACACAAAAATATCTTGAAATACTAAAGAGTAAATGTATTCAATAAAATCACCATTGGATTCAACCACGGCCTCCAGATAACTTCGGAATCTCTAGCAACTCTTCTAGACGGTCTCCTTGTTTAAGTTGGTGAGTGCTGCCATAAATCTTGCCTTCAGTTCATCTTTGGTGTTAAAAGCAGTTTTGTTGGTCACTTGCTCAACTGAGTCCTGCACATAATAATCAAGAGGGTTACAGTCTGGGGGTGTTAGCTGGCCAGATGTAAGGGGTCGCGGAAATTGCCTGACAGTTATGATAGGATTCTCCTGCTGGTATGGTACGTTGCAGAGTTCTGTTACCAGTCGTATTCTTAAATCAGAGCAGCACTACCTCCTCAAAGCGTTTGACGTAGGCCTCCGTGTTGAGTCTGAGGCCCTGTGGGATGATGAATGGGAGCATAACACTGCCATGTCGGAAATTTACAGATGTAACGGGTCTCCTGATTGGCTGATTTAACCCGAACCTCGTTTTGAACTTTAGGCGGGCTTTACCAGAGGTTTTATGTTTTTTTTTTCTGATGGTTTTGTTCTCTCCTTTTTTCAGCTAGCACGAACAGTATCGGACGTATTTGTGCCGCTCCGGATTTTTGTTGCAGCAGGGCTTAAATTGGCGCCCACTTGTCTCGCTATATCGAGACCATCTTACCAATTCTTTGTAATCTTTTAGGCTAATGCCACAACTTTGTAACAGAGAAAATCTCTTGTTACCCTTCTTACCTTAAAAAGGATACCCTATGGGCAAAGCCTTGCCTTCCTAGAGAAAAATTCTCTAAGCACTATCATCTTATACCAAGATAAGAAACTGTGAAAGAAGCTGACCCAGAAGAAAGTTCCTGTACGTCGCGGATCGCAGTTCCTTGTGTCGTTTTCATCCCACTCCTAGACGGAGGATACTATACCAAGCTAAGCAGAGAAAAGAGACTATACCAAGCTACACTGTAGCAGCAAAATTCAGCATATTTTTGCAAGACGAATAAATTGTTTTTTCTATACCAGGTATGTCTTGTTATGTTTGATAATTTCCTTTCACTGCTTAAGCGCTAAGCTATGTGAATATATTTCTCACATAGCTTTTATTGCAAAAATATGAGCGTTACATATTTTATTGTAAATTTTTCCTTTCCAGAATTGTTATTTGTGTGATTTTTTTTGGTATAGCTTGGTATAGTCTCTTTTCTCTGCTTAGCTTGGTATAGTATCCTCCGTCTAGGAGTGGGATGAAAAAGACACAAGGAACTGCGATCCGCGACGTACAGGAACTTTCTTCTGGGTCAGCTTCTTTCACAGTTTCTTATCTTGGTATAAGATGATAGTGCTTAGAGAATTTTTCTTTTTCTAGGAAGGCAAGGCTTTGCCCATAGGGTATCCTTTTTAAGGTAAGAAGGGTAACAAGAGATTTTCTCTGTTACAAAGTTGTGGCATTAGCCTAAAAGATTACAAAGAATTGGTAAGATGGTCTCGATATAGCGAGACAAGTGGGCGCCAATTTAAGCCCTGCTGCAACAAAAATCCGGAGCGGCACAAATACGTCCGATACTGTTCGTGCTAGCTGAAAAAAGGCGAACAAAACCATCAGAAAAAAAACATCAAACCTCTGGTAAAGCCCGCCTAAAGTTCAAAACGAGGTTCGGGTTAAATCAGCCAATCAGGAGACCCGTTACATCTGTAAATTTCCGACAGCCATCACTAGTAATCATCACAAAGATCTTCGTAATCACCATTAAGCTCATCCAACTCTTTCCGAATCATCTGCACTGTCGTCAGATTGACGCACTGAAGTGTTCGTATTAGAGATTCCGGAGCGAATACCAAAAAGTACAGCATACCGTTTCCAAATTTACGGCAGAGGGAATTGCGTCATGGCGCTCCTTTTCTTACAAGCGGTGCCTAACTGACCCTACTATACTGTCCAGTCAAAAAAAAACAACAAAAAAAAAAAAACAATCAACGAGTTTCCGCGAAATCAAAAATACAAATGGCGAAAATTTACCCATCGTACCCTATATATATATATATATATAGATATTTTTTTTTTTATAAGCGTTTCACCCCGAGCAAGGCATGTCACTGCCACTACTGTGCAGGGGGCTACGTAGAGTGGAGAAAGGCTGATTAAATATAGGAAATGACAGAGGGTGGGTGACAGGCGGGTAAGGATACCGAGAATGAGGGTTGGGTAGATGAGAGTGTTGTGAGAATAGTTGGGAGTTAGTGTGATAGGAGGTGTCTATCGACCCTACATTTAAACACCTGGAGATTGTAACTGTCGGGAAAGCAGAGTTGTGGAAGGGAGTTCCACAGGCGGGAAGCGCGAGAAAAGAAGCTGTTGGAGTAGAATTTACGGTTACATCTTATTTGTTTAACTGTAAAAGGGTGGGACCTAGTTGCTAATCTAGTGTCTCGTGTAAATTCGTGCTTAGGCGACACCAGTGATCTAAGCTCATCGGAGCAGAAGCCATGAAAGTACTTGTAGAAGAGGCACAGGGAAGCCACATCACGCCGGTGAGAGAGCGGCTGCAGCCGGTCTGCCAAGTCAGTATCAACCACGTTACAGATCCTCCTTTGTATTTTGTCAAGAAGCCCAAGGAGAGCAACAGGGGCACCCGACCAGATATGGCAGCAATATTCAATACACGGGCGGATGGTAGATTTGTATATATGCAGAATAGATTCAGGTGGGAAAAATTTCCGGGCCCTGCACAGGGAGCCCACTTTCATAGCAGCAGATTTGGCAATGGATTCAATATATTCATTCCATTTGAGGTCCGCCGAGAGTGTAAGGCCAAGGAGGCGTAGTATTTTACTCTCTGGGAGGCTAGCCTGTCCCATGCTAATGGGAGGTAGATGCGATTGTCTATGGTGATTAGTTGATAACAGCTTTGTTTTAGAGGCATTGAAATTTACCAACCATTTCCTACCCCAGGCCACTACGGATTGGAGGTCCCTTTCAAATACGGCAGCGAGGTTCACTTTGTCGTCCAGACCTGGTTTCTGATCGATGCGGGAGTAGATTGTTGTGTCGTCGGCATACATGCCAACTTGGGATCTAATGGTGTCGGGGAGATCATTAATGTATATATATATATATATATATATATATATATATATATATATATATATTCCATGTCTAAACGAATTCTTACACGATCTAGGTTTCTACCATTAGCGGTGTCTTCAGAAACCTAGGTCGCGTAATAACTCGTTTACAAATGAAAAATATTCAAAAGTTCTACAATATAATTGTATTGAACACTTTTAATACAAATAAGCACTGGTCAAATTTTATTATGACCAAAGACTAAGTAATAAAACAATTAATATATAATCACCCGCAGACAGATCTGTTTCGCCGTATCACATCTCATCAGATTGCTTCTTGCCAGGATTGAAACCAGACCGAATTGTCATCAGTCGGCGATTCTACCGCTGAGCTATGGGCGCGCAACGGAAGAAGAGTGACTTTTAGCATGTGATATACCATGTAAACATGCCAGTAGCTAAGAGTGTTCTAACTCATTACTGAATGAACTATGCGTAGATTCTGGAGTAGCTCCTGTTTTTTCAAAGTCTATATATATATATATATATATATATATATATATATATATATATATATAAAGAGAGCGGGATTGAATGATAGAAAGAGAATCAGGTATCTTTAAAACTTAACATCTGACTCGCTAACTTTTAACATATGATTTAACCACCCCCATTTTAAACCTCGATTTTAGCTCCGCACACATTTAAGCTCTGATTTAGCCACCTACATACGAGTTAAAATTTACAGCCTTTCTTCTTCTGAAAGCTCATGAGTAGGCTATTCGCACATCTCTGAGACAACGTTAACTGATGTAATAGCTTCAGAGGCGAATCATGTCAATTCAGGCTCTATTCACTGTCACAGCAAAACAAAACGAAGCAAAAAAGGAAAAAAAGTTGCATAAATGATTTGACATTCTATGCAAATCTTTCACAACGGGTAGTGTTTAAAACTTATGAAACACAGCCGAGTAGGGAAAATATCTGGTTTCAGTCCGTGTTGAGTAACTTTTGCCAACATTATTAAAGCTGATCACGGCGCGTCACACATTGGCATGCCGAACTGAACTTGATCTTTAATTTGCGATTCTGGGGATGAATACGCGAATAAATACGTCCATGTGCACACTAGAACTGAGCACTGAGTGGTGTGATGCTTGCCTCGCTAGATCACTTACAACTGAGTAGTGAGTTCAATCCTCACTAGTTGGTCATTAATCTCGGCCTTGTGCTACAACTAAATTATATTTGTGAATCACGATAGGCACACGAAACTAGAGAAGTTTAACGCACTAAAATCAAAAACACACATGTCCACGCAAGCCGATTTTATTTGGGCGATCATGTCTCGAAAGAGACATGACTGACTGAGTAAAAGATTATCCTGAAGTAGCTTGCCATTGCTTTCTGCAAAAGTTATAGAACCCAGTCTGTCCTATTATTTAACCCATCTGGAGGGAAGAGACGGATTAATACCTTTCCCAAAGGGTATTTGTGCGTAAGTGAATGCAAGGAATTCAACTGGAATTTGAACTTGGCTCCCCGATTCGTCGTTCCGAGTCGATATCCGTTGCACCACAACGCACACACAAAACCGAAAGTATGAGACATCCAACTCACTGCTTAGTCGTAATTGATTTAGTAAGACAAGTTTGCTAATCATTACACCTCCTTGAAATTCCTAAATGATAGATAGATAGATAGATAGATAGATAGATAGATATGAGCAGGCTGAGATAGATAGATAGATAGATAGATAGATAGATAGATAGATAGATAGATATGAACAAGCAGAAATAGATAGATAGATAGATAGATAGATAGATAGATAGATAGATAGGTGAGTAGGATAGATAGATAGATAGATAGATAGATAGATAGATAGATAGATAGATAGATAGATATGAGCAGGCTGAGATAGATAGATAGATAGATAGATAGATATGAACAAACAGAAATAGATAGATAGATAGATAGATAGATAGATAGATAGATAGATAGATATGAGCAGGCTGAGATAGATAGATAGATAGATAGATAGATAGATAGATAGATAGATATGAGCATGAGAGATAGATAGATAGATAGATAGATAGATAGATAGATAGATAGATATGAACAAACAGAAATAGATAGATAGATAGATAGATAGATAGATAGATATGAACAAACAGATAGATAGATAGATAGATAGATAGATAGATAGATAGATAGATAGATATGAACAAACAGAAATAGATAGATAGATAGATAGATAGATAGATAGATAGATAGATAGATAGATATGAACAAACAGACATAGAAAGATAGATAGATAGAAAGATAGATAGATAGATAGATAGATAGATAGATAGATATATTATGAAAGTACTCGCAAAAGAGATAACAGAATACTTATATATGCATTATCTTTACTACCACTGCGCGGGTTCCGTTGAGCACGACAGTTTATTCATCAACGCCAACTTTTGAATAACAATTTCCATGCCAAGTATTATTGTGCGTTTTGGAAAATTGCTTTGGATTCTGGATTCTACCGAAGCAGGTAAATACATTAGTGCAGTGTAATCATGCCCCAGGCTAGTCGATGTGACTGTTTATGTTGATGTAATTGTCCTTGATTTATGGGCGAGGTCTTGTTAGGTGTTCTCTTACGGAATGATAAAAAAAATAAAAGAAGAAAGTATTTTTCTCCTGTTGCCTTCGTGTTACATATAATTAGATGAGGTTGACCAGCGTTGGGACTGGGTTCAGAAATAAAAATCTTGTTCATAACCGGAGGATATTACTAGAAAAAAGATACAGGCACAATTATATGCACGCACCCACATACAGAAACAGGGAAATACGCATACACAAAAGCACACACATATACGAATACAATAAAAAACATAGACGAACATACATATGCCAAGAAGGTCATCGAGGTATATATATATATATATATATATATATATATATATAGCCTTTGAGATTTGAAAAAGAAATCACCCGACCGGCAGTCGAGAGCGAGGGAAAATTTACATGCCCAAAAATTATTTTACTCGGCCGACTCCATTTTCTTAATAGTCGCCTTACGTAAACATAGCGTGAATTGCTGACGAAGAACAAAAAATGAAATTGTAATTAAAATTTAGAACGTGTTAGAAAAGACTTAAAATATTTAAAAAATCATAACAACAAAATTTGATCCTTTCTCTTAGTTATAGCATAAACATTTTGATGATAAAACTTTGTTTTTATTAAGTTTGGGCCCTTTTAACATCATGATAAGCTGGGTTTTTTTTGTTTTTTTGTTTTTTTTGCAATTTATAAATTTGTAGTTTCTTTCTTCTGTTTGACTACAACCACCATATCAACGATTTTCTATAAAAAAATTAATTACTTGTATAATTTGTTTTTCGGTGCTTGATTGAAAGAAGTATGAGTATTTTTTCTTTCTTTCAGATGTTCGTTTTTACTTTTCGGGAAGGAAATATAGATATTTTTCCAAATGAGTTTCTAAAAATCTGTGAGCGTCTTTAATCTGGGCGAAAGAGACATTTTGTCTCAACTCAGGAGGAGTCCATTAAACGAATGTTTACACTGACCGAGACGATAAAAGCGAGACCAAAAAGTTTAATAATATCATTGCAGGTCATTCTAAGTACCTTGTGAATCTTCAATAGCATACTTTTTGGTTGTAAAAGGAATCAGTCTTTCTATTTCTGTATTTGAAGAGACACGTTTCATTGCAAGATTTTTAATCGACCGCAGGCGAGAAAAGCAATAAACTTTAATCGCCAAATTAAATTTTTAATCGACTGAGTCGATCAGGCGAGTAAAATATCAAAGGCTATATATATATATATATATATATATATATATATATATATATGCTAGAATGACAGCTACATACATAGATAAGTATATCTAGAGATGCAATGTTAAAAGCTAAACGTCGAGCCTGGTCTATAACTAAATGACTGACAGTTTGGCAATGCCAGGTGTTGTAAGCTTGTATGTGCGGGTGGTGTAAGGGATAATATCATGGAATTGTTAATTAGATAGCTGAGTTCTAATTCCTGTTTGGTTCGCTATATTCCCTTACGCACACATACACTTGGAAAAGGTTGGAATTCACTTCTTCACCATCCCTCAGCTATGGAATAATTAGTAAGACTTTTATACCTAACACCATTATTAAGAAATATTCTTACAATCTAAAATATTTTCTGGCTTTAGATAACCTGCAAGGTTTTGTTAAATCGTAGAAAACAAATCAAACCTCTGCTATTAGTGGTTTTTTGAGCCTTGATATTTAGTACGTTTGAAAATAGAAAAGAAGCAAATGATTCTTTTATGATAATTGATATATATTATGAAGATATTTTCACCTATTATTGATGTTCTAATCTTATCTGTCTGACAAATCATTAATCTCTAGAGAACAAATTTCGCCAGGTTTCAAGACAAAGAAACATTTAACATCAATTTAAAACTTTACTCAGTTAATAAACTGTTTTACTTAAAAAAATTAAAAAAATATTGCACGTATCCAAAAAGAAAACAGTCATATGAAGCAATATCAAGAGTGTAAGAAGGATGAGATAAAACGTCCATATTTATTGATACTAGCGGAACCCGTGGAATTTTCGCGGAAAAATAATTATGATTTCCTGAAAAAAATTTACTTTATCATACTATAACTGATAGTAACGTCTTCAAACATAAAGGTATTGGATAATAAAATAAATTTTATTAAAATATCTATAAAAGTAATGTCCATAAAAGCTACTTTACTGTAATCTTATATTATATTAAGCGGTATATGCACAGGCCATAGCCAAAATACTGTACGCTATTTTGTGAGAGATTTTGAAAGAGAAAATATTTTTTTATTACTGAAAAATCATTGCTCCTGTGTCCATTGTAAACAGAAAAGACCAACTGAGTAATGGCCAAGGGTGTACAGGCCAGAAATTTAGTTAATTGGTCACAGGATACGACAACAAACCTACCTATTTTTACTATATTGTACAACACACACACACACACACCCACACACACACACACACACACACAATTACTGCTACAGCCACCAGCTTAAGCTGCTACTGATACGGTAACGCTATAGGCTCTCTCCTCTTACTCTCTCACTCTTTACTACCCTTTCGTTTGGCAAAGGTGAGAGAAAGGCAGAGGAGAGTAGCGTTGAAAAAAGGGGGGAAGGAAAAGCTCGTATAGAGAGTAAGTGGCATAACGGATGGAGGAACTAAGTAATGATGATCTTTTTTTAGGTGACTGAGACATAAGTGAGCTTGTATAATCGCGTAAGAATAACACGTCTTTATAATTAACCAATAATTAACGGTTTTTTTTTGCACATATTTGTACAGTACTTCCATTTGACTACGTCGCAGTAACTGTTCCGTTTTAGTTTGAACCTTCATGATAGACGATACATTTCATATCTTATCAAACAGAGAGAATAACATTTTATTTCGTGTGTAGTCTTTTTTCAGTTAGTATTTACCATTATCGTTTTCGTTGGATATGAATAGGACCCACTTTATAGTACTGGTGATGATTCTACCCAGGAAAGATTTGTTGGCAAGTCTACTATTCATTGACGAGAGGAGGCAAATATTTGATTATGCATTCTGATTATGAGAGATTCATTGATTAAATTTAGGCACTTTTCTGAGTTCATGAAAATTTTATGATCAAAGTGTGAGTTGTGTTGAAAGTTTTCTAATTTTCGTGAAGTTTGCTTAGAATTTTCCTCAACTACGCTTTACAGTAGCCAGCGAGAAATCTTTAAAATAAAAAGTCCTAATTGAAATTAGCCAAATCATCATTGACATGCCCCAAATATACATAGAACAAATATTTGCTACCATTTCCTTTGCCAAAGTGTATGTTTGATTTCATACACCAGTGAAGGGCACATCCGGTCAGCCGTAGATGAGACCAACAAAAGACAAGGGTGGTTGACAGATATACTTGGCCGTAGAAAAAGCGGCTTTCAAAGCAACAGACCGCAGAGTGAGATTGACAGATACATTCGGCCGTGTATAAGTCAA
>JBBBDQ010001791.1:1195000-1345000 GCA_037127315.1 Ascarosepion bandense
CTACTGTGTAGGGGGCTACGTAGAGTGGAGAAAGGCTGATTAAATAGAGGAAATAACAGAGGGTGGGTGATAGGCGGGTGAGGATACCGAGAATGAGGGTTGGGTAGATGAGAGTGTTGTGAGAATAGTTGGGAGTTAGTGTGATAGGAGGTGTCTATTGATCCTACATTTAAACACCTGGAGATTGTAACTGTCGGGAAAGCAGACTTGTGGAAGGGAGTTCCACAGACGGGAAACGCGAGAAAAGAAGCTGTTGGAGTAGAATTTATGGTTACATCTTATATATAAATTGTAACCGGTGGTGCGGCTCTAAATTTATTATTTGGAGTCTTGGGAAATGGCAAGTTACACCTTAAATGCCATTACTCTCAGATTTACACTGGCCCGGAATGGTAGCACCTGTTAGCATCCCATCCCTGGGTCAAATATTTAAGTGTGTCTGAATGTGCGTGTTTGTTATGTGAATACACTGTGTGTGTGTGTGTGTGTGTGTGTGTGTTATGTGAATTATGTGTATTATGTGAATTATGTGTATTATGTGTATTATGTGTGTGTGTGTGTGTTATGTGAATTATGTGTATTATGTGAATACACTCTGTGTGTGTGTGTGTGTGTGTGTGTGTGTGTGTGTGTGGAATGTCGACATCTCGATAGTGTCATTATATTATTATACATCGGTTATATGCACTATTCATTTCAATTGTTGCTGTTGGTGAAAGTCCTCAAGTTATGTGGGTTTTATGTGGCAATTCTTTGTGATTTTGTGGTACCAGTCCACGAGAATTAAAGATGAACGGTCCTCGCTTAAATCTACATCCTCTGTTCACTGGAAGCCATTTTGAATGATGGCAACAAATAATAATTAGCAGAAATTATCCAAATTCTTCATTCTATATTATTTGATTTAAGTGAATGTGATTCCCTCATGAATTAAGTGTGTTGACAAGGAAGAATTTTTTATTTAAAATTTAGTATTTGCTTTCTGTTTCATTTGGCTACGAACTTATTGATTTAAACTCACACTCACATTGCCTGATTAGATCTCTCTCTCTCTCTCTCTCTCTCTCTCTTTCCTAATTTATCTATGTATTAGTGTATTTGATCATAGTTCAATTAAATAACATTTCTTAGAAAAACATAGCCATGTAGGTAATATTAGACAGATTTTAATCGATAACACATTAATACTCACATATACACACTGTAAAAAGAACCTATATTGGAGGCCATCTACATTAAATAAAAGCAACCCACACTTAATAAAATAACATTTCAATCTGGTCACAACACATTACATTGCATTTAGGCATATGGTTCTGTTAACATTTCGGTCGCTCGCTCGGTGTGGCGTCATAGAACCGCATTACAAATTTACAAACTGCGTCTGCTATTCAGTGAACTGTTATCGTCGCATAGCAAAGTTTTATGTCAACAAAAGAAAAAATCATCTTTGATGGTGGATGTTTTTATGTTAATGTCCTTGTAACCTCTCTGAAGATGGCTCATGTGAGCCGAAAGCTTAGAACCAACATAATAAAAAAAATATCCAAATGTTGAACAATTTTTGTCATTATTTTTACTTGAAATTAAAGCCAAAATATGATGTTTAGAACGGCTCATGGTTAAAGATAATAGGCATTCATTGTTTGTTATATTTAATAATATATGTTTAGTAATATATATATATATATGTGTGTGTGTGTGTGTGTGTGCGTGTTTGTGTGTGTGTGTTAAGAAACGTGTTGCTGTTAAAGATCTATCTCTTAATATTGAGCTATTTATTTACAAAAATTATTTATCTTTAAGGAGTAAGATCTAGAAATACATGTATGCAACGTGCGATCGATAAATTTTCGCCATTTTAAATCTTTAATTTTGCGCAAGCGCGTTGTTTCTTTTTTGATTTTGTCGATTGTAAAGTTTAGTTGGGTCTGTAATAAAAAGAACAACATAACAAAATTCATACCGTCAAAAACTTACAAATGGCATGCTGTACTGATTGACATTCGTATCAGTGGTTCAATATAAACATTTCAGAGTGTTTGGGTGTCAATCTGAGGACAATAGAAAAGACTCGGAAAGATAAAATATATCGAGTCAGCGTCTAGTTGTTTGGAGTGATTACTAGTGATGGAAAGTTTATGCCACTGTTCATCATCCCATACAGCCTATCAAGTGGTAGTCTAGCTCTGGGTCAAGAGGGTGGATGCTGGAAGATCTTCTGTCTAGCAAATGGACTCTGCGCCATACCACAAAAGCAGAAAACACACAGTCATATTTATCAGACAATTTTTGAGATTGCATCAGCTTTTATATCTGGTTACCGACCTCTCTGTGGATGTGCGTTGTGGTGAAGTGGATATCGGCTCGGAACGACAAATCGGAGAGCCGAGTTCGAATTCCAGTTGAATTCATTGCATTCACTTACGCGAAAATACCCTTGGGAAAGGTACTAATCCGTTTCTTCCCTCCAGTTATGAGTTAAATAACAGGACAGATTGGATTCTGTAGCCTTGGCTGGCAACTAATCTACCGCAGAAAGCAATGGCAACCAACTGCGAGATAATCATATGCCCAGTCAGGCATGTCTTTTTCGAGATATGATCGCCCAAGCGTGTATCACATATGGCACTTAACTGACTGACTGACTGACTTAACTCTCTACATTGCAACCCTGTTAATTATTATGTACGTGACTCAGTTGAGTGAGAGACCAACAAAACTCCTTGTAACACCAAAGATGAACTGATGGCAAGGATTCTGGTAGCATTCACCAATTTAGACAAGGAGACCGTACAGGAGTTACAGAAGATACCGAAGTCATCTGGAGGTTGTGTTCGAAGCCAATGATGATTTTATTGAATGTATTTACTTTTCGAATTTCGAGATATTTTATGTATGATTTTGATAAATATATGATAAAATGAGATGCCAGTGTTATTTTCATTCGTGCGTTATTTAGACGACAATTTATCCATGGCACATTATATATATATATATATATATATATATATATATATATATATTAACTATAGTAATAACAATACCAATAATAACAGAACTAACTCTGCCGAAACTAGTATTAATTAAACTATAATTTAAATCGTCTTGTACAATTTCCCTGACGAGCCGTTGGGCGAAACCGTGGTAGGTTGTTGGCTCTTGCTTAGATTTTCTGTATATATATATATATGTATATATATATATATATATATATATATATATATATATATATAAAGAGAGAGAGATAGAGAGAGAGATAGAGATAGATAGATAGAGAGAGAGAGAGAGAGAGAGAGAGAGAAAGAGAAATAGACAAACACACGAACACAGTGGAAAAGAGAAGACGCACTCAGTCTTCTGCCATTTCTATGCCTTCTGTTTTATACGTCATCCTCTCTTCGCGCGCCCAATTCATAAGCAATGACTAAACATGGCTGCCCCTCATGTATCCCACGTGGTCGACGTCAGTACGTGCGTCGGTGACTACTGCAACGAAGCCCGAAACAACGATCGATAGACAACCGACAAGCGTGCCGCAAAAAATAAAGAACCACAATAGTTACTAAACAAGTACAATTATCTTGTATTATGTTTAGGCAATTGTTTTCTGATTTTAGCCAAAGAGGACAGTCAATAACAATAAATAAATAAAGAACACAAATGAAAATTACAACAACAACTACAAAAATTATGGATTCTTAGGATGTGCAGATTACGAGTGTTGTTAAGTCATAAACAAATACCACGCGCGTTAGTCATGATCACATCATAAGACTCCAGCTGTTTAAACTTCAGTTATTAATCTCATCGACCTGGCACAGCTTCCGTCATGAATACAAATAAATGGAATCATATATATATATATATATATATATATATATATATATATATATATATGCATACGGGGTACGATGGGAAAGTTGTCGAAATTCTCTATTTTTCATTACACGCATGCGCGTTATTTGTTTTTAATTTTGTCGACTGGACAGTGTAGTAGAGTCAGTTGGTCACTGTCTTTGAGAAAAAGAGCACCAGGACGCAATTCACTCGGCCCCAAATATGGAAAGAGCATGTTGTTCTTCTATGCATTTGCGCCGGAAACTACAATACAAGCATTTCAGAGTATTTGGGTGTTAATCCGAGAACAGTGCAGAGGTGATGATTACGAAGGCATTGTAGTCCGAAAAACTCACTCGGATTTTTCTGAAAAGGGAAAAATCTCTAGAATTTATTGTTCAGAGCCTTGGACTAAACACGGAGGCCTACATAAAGTGGTAGTCCTGCTCGGGGTCAAGAGGGTGGATGCTGAAAGACCCTATGTCTGGTAATAGGATTCTTCACCATACCACACAAGCAAAAGAACCCAGTCATGGCTGTCAGACAATTTCTGCGATATCTAGCCACCAAACACAGCAACCGCTTTGGCTATTATGTGCAGGACTCAGTTGAGTGAGAGACTTTCAAAACTCTTTCTAATCCAAAATTTAGTTGAAATTCTTTCAAAGTTTCAACCAGAGTCTTCAAAGATAGGGAGTTCTGTTTTATCGGAAGATGAAATCAGATGAAGTACTATACATGGAGTACCATTATTTAGAGAAAATATGGAATTGTGGGCAGTATATGGAGAGAAATCTACACATGATGTGCGAAGTACCGATTGGTAACACGTTTTGCAATTTATATATTTTAGATTTGTGTAGATGGATCTCGACAGTTTAGGAAGGCAATCCATCTAGGAAGAGAAAAACCCTAATTTTAAACCACCGGTACATTGCGGTCGTATCTAAAACACAGATAAGGCTATGGGAATTGTAATGGACGCGAGGCTGCACGGCTGTATCAGATTGCATTTTCACACCGGAAGCAGCCGAGGCATCCAACCTTTGTTTTGGTGTAAGAAATCCGCTTCATTTCTGATGCACCATATAGCTCCAAATGCTTAACAGTTTCACAGTTAACACGAAAGTTTTCAAATTACCAGATTTTGTTACCTTTAGGCATCCATACTTTTATCATTTTCTGAGAGTTCATTCTTTCGGCACCGCTCAGATATAGCACAAAGCCGAAAGTATGGGTATTCGCTGAGGCTCGAACTCACTATTCGGTTCTAGCTAGAGAAACTTGCTAACCATTACGCCACATCGAGGTCCTCAATGTCAGGACTAGTAATTTTCTAAGCGTAGCTTAGATGTGGCACAAGGTCGAAAACATGGGAGTACCCAGTGAGGATCGAACTCACTACTCAGTTGTTATAGGTTCTGGCGAGACAAACTTTTTAACCATTGCACCACGTCGAGTTGTCCGCATTTTCTGAGAGATTCGTTAGTTTAATCGAAATTTTATCATATGTGTAAGAAAAGTTGATTCACTCCATATTTGATTTTTGAAATGAGTTGACATGTGCCCGACACCTGCTGTAAAGAGACAGTATTTAGAAGCAAATTTAGTTAAATAATCAGCTTTTACCTCATTGTTTTTCTGTAATGTCGAGTTTATTTTTGAAAGTGTTTTACTTATAGACTTTAAACATTTGCGTTAGCCATTTCTATCTTTTAGGTCAGAGGTCATCAAAAACTGTTACGAATTATGTGCCGACTTAATGTTTTTACCGGATAGGTAGTTTTATACAAGTTAAAGTTAATGTACCTGTTTTACAATATATTTTGCATATGTGCGTGGTGGTCCAGTGGATATCGGCTCGGAGCAAGAAATCGGAGAGCCGAGTTCGAATTCCAGTTGAATTCATTGCATTTACTTACGCGCAAATACCCTTACGAGACATGATCGCCCAAGCGTGTTTCACGTATGGCACTTAACTGAATAACTCGTTTCAAATGAAGAATATATATATATATATATATATCTATATATATATAAATGTGTGTGTGAAGTCACGCATTTATCAGTATAAATCTCGTTTTTTCTCGCTAAAATAGATTTTGTTTTTAAGAAATGAAGTTCTCTTTCCTTGTTACACCGGTTTATCGGCGAAACGTCAAAGTAGAAGTTTTGACATTATCTTATATATTTATAAAGAACACGTTTGTGAATGTGTGTGTGTTGCGTGTGTGTGTGTGCGCGCGTGTGTGTGTGGTGCTTTGTGACAGGGCGTATCTATATGTTATTATTCATGTACTGTAGGTGATAACAGTTGTACTTCAGCCTGATATTTTTCAAATAGCTGAGAGCGAAACACCTGATACCGTGCGCATACACACAAACACTTGCTTGCAGAGACACGTACACATACGCACTAATACACCAAAGTGGGGCGTTTGGTGATAGAACTAAGAACCTTCTATGTCCCAACAAAATAAAGCAGAAAAGTCTGAAAATCATTTTCCGAAAATTTGCGCAACACAGTCTTCAGAACCAACTTTTGCTACCCGACATTATACTAGACTCATCTCAGCTTCATACACATATACATGTTTTTATACAAACACGCATCTTTTTGTCATGTGCCAATTCCCGTAAGCGATCATGGCTCTCAACATCCTCCATCCCTTGCAGCTCTTAATATCTTCTGTCTTTGTATTTTTCCCAAACCCTTCTTAGCCATCCACTTGCTTAATCATATCAACTATGCCACGCGTTTCTTTCCTCTGACTCTCTTTCCCTCTATCTGTCCTGTGAGTATCAGATTTTCCAAGCCCTCCTTTCTCATTACGTGTATAAGAAGCTTCAACTGTCTATCATGATGTTATTATAAGTTTCCATTTCGTTTCCGTCCTCTCCAAAACTTTGTCGTTGCTCACTTGTACAGTCCATGGCATCCTCAGCATCCGTCTACGCTATATTTGTTGCATATCTAAGTGCGTAGTTCAGTTATGCTCTATATCTTTTGGGTACCGTTGTATAATAGTGAGCCAGTAATTAGCTGATTCATTTAATAGCTCACCTATATAAGGGTTAACTAATCAGAAGACTCAAAATATTCAATGCAACGTATATAAAGGCGACCATATTCTCGCGGGTATTGGCGATATAGTCCGATTCAGTAGAGTGTCTGACTCGTGAGTGTTAATCATTGACGTTGTTTCATTGAACAGATAACGTACTGCGCTGTATTCTATATTCATAAACTATGGTGGACATGGTGGACATGGTCAACAATATAACCCCAAAATATGCCTACATAAAAGAGTATGAAAACAAAAATGACTTCTTTATACTTAAATTACATTTGAAACTGTTTATCCAACCCTTATATCGGATGACTCTACAAGTGCTACAGATATCATGTAACTAAGCTCTATCTGCCGCATAGTCAAGTTATCCGCGATTAAGCTGGTTCCCCAAGCTGATTTTTCTGTTGAAAAGGTTGGTTAAACTCTTACTAAGATTAAAATCTAGACCATTCAAAGGGAAGATGAAACTTCTGGTCGGGTCAAAGACCTTATAGTTTATAGTTATAGTTCTCTATAACTATGTATGCAGCAAATGCGATGAAGACCCTGTGTAGCTTGGACATGGGTTTCCTTGACAAATGACTGACTGGGCAGAAGATTATCCCGCAGTAGGTTGCCATTGCTTTCTGCCGTAGATTGGTTGCCAGCCAAGGCTTTAGAACCCAATCTGTCCTGTTATTTAACCCATAACTGGAAGGAATAGACGGGTTAATACCTTTCCCAAGGATATTTACGCGTAAGTGAATGCAATGGATTCAACTGGAATTTGAACTCGTTTCCCCGATTTCGTGTTCCAAGCCGATATCCACTGCACCACAACTACGCGACCTAAATATTTTTTAAGAACGCTCACGTAATGGGGATTTTTGAACGCACGATTTTTAAAATTAGAAGAGAGAAACACCCACATATGTGTATGCGTGAGTGTGTATGTCCAGGCTGGTTGATATTAATTTCACTAGGCACACGTATCTGAGGTACAATATGTTTTTTTTTAACAGTAAAATAAAGAAAAGTACTTACTCAAAGGATGTGCGTTGTGGTGCATTGGATATCGGTTTTGAACGAGAACTCGGGGAGCCGAGTTCAAATTCCAGCTGAATTCATTGCATTCATTTACTCGCAAATACTCTTGGGCAAGGTATTAATCCGTTTCTTCCTTCCAGTTATGGGTTAAATAACAGGACAGTTTGGGTTCTATAGCCTTGGTCGGCAACCAGTCTACCGCAGAAAGCTAATGGCAACCTACTGCGGGATAATTTTCTGCCCAGTCAGTCATGTCTTTTGCGAGACATGATCGCCCAAGCGTGTTTCACGTATGGCACTTTACTGACTGACTTGCTCAGAACAAAGATGCATTAAAAATGCCATGATCTACGAGTCCTCTACGATTAATATAAGATTGGGCTTTGTAACATTTTCCATGAACACATATTTCTTCTACTTTGACATGATTCGCCGATAAACCGGCGTCACCAGGAACAAGAACTTGATTTTTTAAGAACAAGATCTATTTTGACGAGAAAAAAAAACGAGATTCACCTTATGCAGTTGAACGCGTCATTTTTAGCATTAATCATAGAACTTAGACTTTCACTAATTTCATCGTTAGTCTTTATCATTTTTTTAGGATTTACCCATTCTATATTGTTTCAATGCAAATTCAGTAGACAAAAGTGATAAACCAAGATATTTGGGTGTTATATTAATTGCAGAGGGTTCGTAGATTATATCACTTTCCATACCTTTTGGGGTGCTCTCCACCTTTCCACCGAAATGGACTGTTCGAATCACTATATAAAATAGTAGTGATTATACCTCGGGGAAGTAAGTCGAGTGAGCGAGTCAGTCGGGTATTTCCGGTATTGCACCGGAAGTGTTCTACTAGTCTATCTATCACGTCTCTATGACGATACTGTATACTAATTACCTTGGTCTATATTCAACAATTCTCACCTCTTGTAAATACTTCTCTTTCCTGTCAATACACCTACTTTTATACTATTACGTTGTTTTGTATTATTTCACATAATTCTGTTACCCGACGTAACAATACCACATCCCAAACAAATCTACCGATAGAAAACAAGGAGCCTTTTTTCCCTCCCGAAGTCAATGTAGTGATGATGAAGAGGGCTCCGCCGATAGCATAGGTATTCATTGTTGAGATAAGAGTATTCCTCAATAAAAAAAACAAAAACAAACCAACATCCTTTTTCAAGTGTTCCCAGAAATAGGTCTGAAGATAAACCTTTCCAAAACGGAAACTATGATCTGGAATTGGAAAGAAAGTAATGACGGCACCCACCCTGAATCTGTCATAATTATTAAGGTTGTAGATTTGTAAAAACTAAACACTTCAAATATATCGGTGTACGGATCAGTTATAACAAATTTAGTATTAGAGAAAAGGAAAGAGAGTAGGTTGCATAAGAGATAGTTTTACTCAATACCGCAAATTGCTACAAAGTCAAAATACTAACCTGAAAACTCGAGTTATGTCTTTAAAATAATTTTCAAATGGACGTCATTCATAGCGCCAAATCCATCTCGACAGGCTCCAAAGGAGAGTTAGTAACGTGATAGGTGCTGACTTGGCGGCTCGACTACAGCCACTTCCCCACCCACGAAATGTGGCCTCCCTTTGTCTGTTCTATAAGTACTTTCGTGGTTTCTGCTCAGACAAACTTAAGTCACTGGTGCCTCCTCAACAGGTGTTTACTCGTGCAACCAGAATGGCAACTGGGCCCCTCCTATTCACAGTTAGGTTAGCCAAATGCAGACGAAAATTCTACTCCTGCAGCTTCTTCTCTCGCACTTCCTGCCTGTGGAACTCGCTCCCATATTCTTGCTTTCCTGACGGCTACAACCTCCAGAAATTTAAATGCAATGTCAATACTCATCTACTAACCACTGGACTCTAGCCATTCCCCCACCCCGTATATCCTTCCCTTTCTCTACCCCCTTGCACTGTCATCACACCTGCATTTTCATCTTTCTATTCCTTCTTTCTAATTGGTTTGTACTCCTCTTCTCTCTCTTCTAATTAATTTTCTGTCAGTTATGTAGCCCCCCCCCCACCCCGCACATCAGTGGCATTTACGCCTTGCCCGTGGTGAAATGATTAAAAAAAAATGTCTTAACCGTTTGTAGAATACAACAACTTTCTAAAATCAATGGCTTTGAGCGAATAAAGCCGATGAATATTGGCATACCTTATCGTCTGGCGCTACAGAATCACAAAATAATTTACCAAATACGAGAAACCACATGACATGAGGATTTGCAACACCAACAATTAAAATGTATAGCGCATGTAATTCGAGGAGGAAATATTGACATAATTAAGATGCTGACTTTGCACAGTTATTCAAATAAAAGGCCAGGATGAAAGCCATCATCGGTACTAGAAAGAGCTATAACAGTTAGTGATCTTGAGAAACCCATTTCTCTGTAAAATTGTTTTAACAGAAATATATATATATATATGTTCTAAGCATATACTGTTAAATATAAGAGACAATGAATGTATGTTATGTTTAATCATGAACCGTTCTACACGTCGTATTTTGGCTTTAATTTCAGTTGAAAATAAAGACAAAAATTCTCCAAAATTTGGATAATTTTTTATTAATTTGGTTCTAAGCTTTCGCTCACATGAGCCATCTTCAGAGAGGTTATTTAGACTGTAATACAATAACATCCACCATCACCGACGATTTCATTTTGTGTTGACATAAAACTCCGCTAGGCAACGGAGTTTTATGTCAACGGAGTTTTATTAATTTGGTTAATTTTATTAACCAAATTAAAAAAAATTATCCAAATGTTGGAGAATTTTTGTCTTTATTTTCAACTGAAATTAAGGCCAAAATACAACGTTTAGAACGGCTCCTGATTAAACATAATAGACATTCATTGTCTCTTATATTTAACAGCATATGTCTAGAAAATTATTTGCTGCCTCGATGCACTAAATATATATATTTATATCCGACTTGATAGCTCGGATACAGTCACTTTCTCACCGGCGCAATGTGGCTTCCATATGTCCCTTCTACAAGTACTTTCACGGCTTTTGCTCAGATGAACTTACCTCACTGGTATCCCTATATATGAATTTACTCGAGCCACAAGATTAGCAACTAGGTCCTACCTTTTTACTGTGAGACCAATAACTTGTAAACGCAAGTTCTACTCCGGCAGCTCCTCTTCTTGCACTTCCTGCCTGTGGAATTCCCTTCCGTTTACTTGCTTTCCCACAGCTACAGTCTTCAAGAATTCAAATGTAAAGTCAATATTCATCTGTTATTTCACTAACCTTCATTCTCTCTTTCATGCTCCTTTCTTCGTCCACTCTACTTTCATCAGTATTCTCATCTTTCTCTTACCCACATCTTGACACCCCCAGTAAACTTTCCCAAAACTTTCCTCCTATGTAACCCCCTACTCAACAGTGACAGTAAAATGCCTTGCTTGGGGCGACTCGATTATAATATATATATATATATATATATATATATATATATATATCCTACACTTTCTTAAATCAAAATGTTTTCCAACATATAACTTCAACACAACTACAACATAAAACATGCCTGTAGTAATTATATCCACACAAGCATATATATGAGCAAAAGCTGTGTATCATCTACCATGTATTCAACTGTGAAAGTTGAATAACCTATTTTTATTACTTCTAACCTGCAAAAAAAAAAATATGTTTAGGTATTAAATGACACATGAGGATTTGACATCCATTAAAAAGACAAATCAGTGAAACAATCAATCAATCGTCTATTGGTGTGAAGAATCTGCCTAGAGTAGACAACTTTCTTCAACCTAAATAAATTAGTAAGAATAGTTCGATCATGGTGACTGATTGTTCAATGAGATATGGGGAGTATTTATCAAAATATTGTTATGAAATTGCATCATTGCGTTTATCAGTTAAGTTTAGTCCATGTTGTAAGTAGGCGCTGTGTTTTAAATTCAATGTCCTCTTCAAGAACTATGTGTCCGATAAACGTTAGTTAAACCCAATCATGGTTTCAAGAGTAGACATATTTATGCAATCGATGCGGGAAAATGTCAGGCATCAGTTTATTTTTGTCATATAACAAAAGTGAACTTTCATTACATATTCGTTTATCTGTTAATGAAATATGAATATATAAAACTGAGTGACTGACCTATAAGTAGCGATCAGGCCTAAAAATAACGAGGTGGGCTACATTTGACAAAAACATTAGCGAAATATAGTTCTAGAAAATAGTGCTGAGTTGTTATGTGATATCCATCCTCTTATATGGCAGTGAGTGTTGAACAATTTCCACACGGATGGGGAGAAAAAAATCTAGCGGCAGCAGAAGTGTGGTTCTACAGAAGGATACTGAGAATTCCATGGACGGAAGAAGTGAACAAGAAGGAAGTTTCAAATAAAACGGCAACAAGCAAGTCTCAAAGAAAATGAAAACAAAAAATAACAGTTCAACTCAAATCAGTGAAAGACAGCTGCAATCTCTTAAACACATGAGGAAAGAGGGATTAGAAAGCTTAACACTCACGGGACATACCGAGGGCGTGAGATATATGACGAATTACTTGTGTGAATTGATGGAAGAACGGGGGTCGAGAGTCTTAGCAAGCAGAGAAAACTGCTAAGTGCCACACGAGATGGGAAGCTGTAGAGAGACATTATTGTATATGTCCTCAAGGAACGCGGTACATAAAAAAGTCTAAATTAGACCAGCTTATTTTAAAAGCAAGTCCGGAAGTCACAAGACCAAAGTTCAAAGTTCAATCGTCCTGGGATTTTAGTAGTACCGCCAATTTTGCTTTCTAAAAGTCGCTGGACAAATGGAATCCCGAGGCGAAGATATCTGACTCGTGTTCGGAGATTGTATGTTTGTTTTTTCTTTTCTTTAATGTTAAAGGACTACAAATAAACTGCAAGAAAAACGAATACATGGTCATCAGCAAAAAGGGCAGCCCAAAATGCCAATTACAGGTGAGGGACTCTAAAATCAAGCAGGTACAAAAATTTAAATACCTAGGAAGTGTTCTAACAGAAGACGGAAAGTGCGACACTGAGATCCGAAGCCGAATTGGCATGGCGAAAGAAGCATTCCAGAAGTTGAATAAAGTATTAAGAAACATTACAATTTCACTAGAAACATAGAGGAGAGTACTGGGTTGCTATGTGATGTCGGTTCTTCAATATGGCAGTGAATGTTGGACAATATCATCAAAGATGAAGGAAAAACTTGAAGCAGCTGAAATGTGGTTCTACAGAAAGATACTGCGGATATCATGGACTGAGCATGTGAGCAATGATGAGGTTTTGGAAAGCTTGGAGAAAAGGAATCTAATACTGAGCATCAGGAAGAGACAACTAAAGTTCATGGGACATGCAATGAGGAAGGAGGGCTTGGAGAATCTATTACTAACAGGCCAGATAGAGGGAAAAAGAGACAGAGGAAAGCAGCGGATAACATATTTGAAGGACCTGATCAGGTGGATGACAGAACGAGGGTTACATGGTGCAACAGGAGAAAACGTGACAAAGATATGTGGAAATCCATATCGTCTACGTCCTGAAAGGACATGGCACATAAATGAAGAAGAAGAATTTTAGTTTTATTTTGGTGATTTTCTTCATTTAACGATTTAAAAAGTATAAATATATTTCTTATATGAGGCAAAAAGGTACTTGTACTGCTAAAAACATTTCATTACGCAAGTAAAAACATAACCAAGGCAATCACAAGGTTATTCCAATATCATCGTTGTAGTAACAGATAGTCAAATCGTTTGATTTAAGAAACAGCAAAAAAATGGAATAAAACTAAAAATAAAATAAGAATAATAATCAAAATTCTTTATAAAAAAAGAAACAAAAATACGATGGAGCGAAACAACTAATAATAATAATAATAATAATAATAATAATAAGAAGAAGAAGAAGAAGAAGAAGAAGAAGAAGAAAAATGTGGAAACTGAAAACAAGAGTTGTGCCAGTGATAGTAGGTGCACTTGGAATGATAAAAAATGGAACAAAACAACACATTGAAAGAATCCCTGGAAACCCCAGCTTAAGAGATATAAAAAAATTGTCTTATTAAGTACAGCCCACACACTAAGGAAAACTTTATTTATGTAACGCTATGGATGATAGGGAAGATAGAAAAACATGAAATGGAGCCATAACAACACGCCACGACCTGCCTTAGGTCTACCCGCAGACTTGGTTGGTAGTGAGACCAAAGCAGAAATCGAAATATGATGAAAAATGACATAATAATAATAACAACAGAATAATTATTAATAATATAATAATAATAATAAAAAATGAAACAAAACAACACATTGAAAGAATCCCTGGAAACCCAGCCTATGAAATATACAAAAATTTTCTTATTAAGTACAGGCCACACACTAAGGAGAACTTTGTCTATGTAACGCTAGGCATGTTAGGGGAGATAAAAAAAAAAACATGAAATGGAGCCACAACAACACACCACGAGCTGCCTTAGGTCTTCCTGCAGACTTGGTTGGTAGTGCGACTATAGCAGAAATAATGATGAAAAATAACAACATAATAATGAAAAATCTATCAACAACAAAAAAAAAAAAAAAAGATGGGATAAAACTAGTTTTAAAATAATAATAATGATAATTCTTTAATAAAAAAGCAACAAACAATGGAGTAAGACTAGTGATAAAATAATAATTATAATGAAAATCTTTAATAAAAAAAGAAAATACGATGGATCGGAATTAGTAGTAGTAATAATAATAGTAATAATACTAACAACAACAACAATGAATATCATTTAGCAAGAAACAACAAACACGATGCCATGAAAATAGTAATAAACTAATAGAATAATAATAATGATGACAGTGCTTTAACAATAGGCAATATGATGGAATATAACTCGCGATAAAATAATAATAAGAATGAAAATTCCTTATAAAAAAGAAACAGAAATGCGATGCAGGGAAACTAGAAATATAATAATAATAGTAATAATAATAATAAGGATGCATTATGAAAATCAGCAAAATTAAAATGTAGTGAATTGGAGCAGATAGACTAAGCTATCGCCCGGTTTACACTCCACCCATGTGAAGAGGCTCATCTCTTGTTTCCTGTTTAGGATGTGGTTTCCGGCTTCCTCTTTTCCAATCTTTTCACTCTTTTCTTTTTCTTTTTTTTTCTCAATTGGAGTAGATAGACTAAACTATCGCCCGGTTTACACTCCACCCATGTGAAGAGGCTCATCTCTTGTTTCCTGTTTAGGATGTGGTTTCCGGCTTCCTCTTTTCCAATCTTTTCACTCTTTTCTTTTTTTTTTCTCAATTGGAGCAGATAGACTAAACTATCGCCCGGTTTACACTCCACCCATGTGAAGAGGCTCATCTCTTGTTTCCTGTTTAGGATGTGGTTTCCGGCTTTCTCTTTTCCAATCTTTTCACTCTTTTCTTTTCTTTTTTTTTTCTCAATTGGAGTAGATAGACTAAACTATCGCCCGGTTTACACTCCACCCACATCTATTGAACAGGTGTAGAGGCTCATCCCTTGTTTCCTGTTTAGGATGTGGTTTCCGGTTTCCTCTTTTCCAATCTTTTCACTCTTTTCTTTTTTTTTTTCTCAATTGGAGTAGATAGACTAAACTATCGCCCGGTTTACACTCCACCCATGTCTTTCGAACAGGTGAAGAGGCTCATCTCTTGTTTCCTGTTTAGGATGTGGTTTCCGGTTTCCTCTTTTCCAGTCTTTTCACTCTTACGAAGCCCCCTGCTCATCAGTGGCGTTACCGCCTTGCTCGGGGTGATATGATTAAAAAAGAAAGAAAAGTGAAACGAGTAATAAATTATTAATAATAATAATGCTTTCACATAAAGCAAAAAAAATGAGATGAGGTAAAACTAGTTATGAATAATGATAATAATGAAAATACATTAACAAATAGCAACAAAAATAAGATGGAAAAAACTAGTAATAAGACAACAATAGTAAAGTTCTTCTTCATCTATGCGCCCTGTCCTTTCAGGACGTAAACGATCATGGCCTTCCACGTTTACCTATTCCTGGTGACTCTGAGCAAACTTTCTCCTGTAATACCACGCAACCCCCGTTCTGTCATCCACCTGCTCAGGCTCTGCAAATATCTTATCCGCTGCCTTCCCCTGTCTCTTTTTCCCTCTATCTGGCCTATCAGTATCAGGTTCTCTAAGCCCTCCTTCCTTATTGCATGTACCAAGATCTTTTGTTGTCTCTTCCTGATGCTCAGTAATAATTTCCTTTTCGTTTTCATCCTTTCCAAAACCTCATCATTGCTCACATGCTCGGTTCACGATATCCGCAACATCCTTCTGTAGAACTACATTTCAGCTTATTCAAGTTTCTCCTTCATCTTTGATGATATTGTCCAGCATTCACTGCCATATTGAAAAACTGACATCACGTAGCAATCTAGTACTCTCTTCTTTGTTTCTAGTGAAAGTTTCCTGTCTCTTGATATTTACTCAGCTTCTAGAACGCATCTTTCCACATACCAATACGCATTCGGATCACTGTGTCGCACTTCCGTCGTCTGTTAGAACGTTTCCCAGGTATTTAAATTTTTGTACCTGCTTAATTTTAGTATTCCTCACTTGTATTTTGCATTTTGGGCCGTTCTTTTTGCTGATGACCATGTATTTCCTTTTTGTCGCTCTTTTCAGCTATCTTCTGAAAAAAGAACCAAAATAGAATGATGTCAAACCTGAGTGAAAAATATTTACCTAAAAGCAACAAATGTACGATGGAAAATACTACTACTAAAATACTACTACTAAAATGCTACTATAAAAATGTTTCATGTTAACAGCAGCATTAATCAGAGGGAATAACATTAGTCATAATAATCTCTAAAAATTCTCCCTTTAAAATACAAGAATGAAATGGTAAAAAAAAACCTAGTGTTAATGTAATTACAGTGTCTTTATCTTTATTTAGCACTTGCCGCTTAATACTCGTGTAAAAGTCGATTTTTTTTTTTCATGCAAAATTTTAGGGTTTTTCATCGGAAGTCAATGGTTATTTAGATACTGCTTGTAACCGACCGGAAAAAGTCGAAATAACAAAATGAAATATTAACTAATTTTCACCTTTTTCTTCATATTCATTTTTATTTATCACTTTATTTCTCCCTCCCTCTCTCTCTCTCTCTCTCTCTATCTATCTATCTATCTATCTATCTCTCTCTCTCTCTCACACACACACACACACACTCTTTCTCTTTATTCTTTTCCTCTGGTCGATGACTAAAAACTACTCATAATATTTCCCGTCTTCTCTTTTAATGACATTATCGTCGCATCACTATTACCAGGAGTTATCTCCCTTCCACAGCGTCCACCATTTCTGTATGAGACGCCATCATTTACCTTTTGGAGCCACGCTCATTTTAGCCTCCCCTACCGCGAAAAGTTTCAGGTCTGATTCAGTGGCGCTCTGTCTAATGAGAATTGACAAGAATATACTCTTTAATCGATAAGGCTCGACCATTCACTCGACCGGCCCCTAAACCCTCGACCACTGCTTCTCACACCCCAAACCCATACATATTCCTACTCTGTTCTCACCGCTGACTGCATAACTAAGGGAATATCTGGAAACAATCGGACAAATCATACTTGTGGGTCATGGCTTGTTCAGTGCTGAACGAATGATAGCATAATGCCCTTGTATGCGTAGAGGGGTTGGTTTGATATTGTGAGGGAGCGGGGCCAACAAATGGACAGTGCTCTGAGTCTAGCTGGCTCATATATCAACATATATTGCAAGGCGTGCAGCCGACTGGTTAGAATGGTTACTTTCCTACTATTAGACCCGGGTTCGAATTTGACTATATAGTCGATGTGTTATCCTTGAGTGTTGAGCAGCGTGCGGCATCTTTAGAAAGTCCCCGACAGCTATACCACAGGTTGTGAATGAAATTGCGTAGACGGAACTATTTGGGATCTGTCAAAGTCTGCGTTAGCACGAAGTCACTAGTCATCGTGATCGTGGGTTCGAGCCTACTGGACGAGTTCAAACTGCTGAACGCGTCAGATTATTTGCTCTCTCACTTTCTCCCAGAAACTGCAACTACGGTCAGCTCAGCATAGCTGTCGTATGTTAATACAAGTAGGCTCTGTGGGTATTGAACAAAAACAATGGTGCCTAAGCTGGCGTCTGCAACAGAGATTGGCAAGTTGCCCTATCAGAGAGGAATACTCAGACATGAGCTGCCATCCATTAGAGCTAACGTCTTACGGGGTTCAGTAGTCGTGGTTGAAGACAAATGAAGGTGCGTGGCTTCTGACTCGTCGATTCCTGTTTATGAATATATTAACCTAAGCTAAGTTTGTTACAAGACCACAGTATTGGAGAATTTACTCTTCAGGACGTGGGTCATGGTTCTCCATAACTTCCCATCCTGTGCAGCTCTTAGTAATCTTTGTCTGTTTATCACCCCTTCCACCTCATTTTGTCATCCATTCATACAAGCTAACAAAATTGGTGGTCCGTTTTTGCCTTCTGTCCGTTTTAAATACGACATATCCTGTGAGTGTCAAATGCTCCAAGCCATTTTTCTTCATTATTTGTCAAAAAAAATTCAGATGTTTCTTATTAATTTTGTGTCATTTTTCTTTTCATTTTCCTTAAGACTTCCTCTCTGTTTGCGTGCCGCAGCTGCAGCATCCTGAGCATCCTTCAGTAGAACCATATTTTCGTTGCCTGCAGTCTTCTCTCCATCTGTGAGGAAATTGTTCAGCATTTATTGCTATACATGAGGTTTGATAATACATATCAGTTCAGTACTCTTTTCATTGTTTCCAACGGAACTTTTCTGTTTCTTATTATCTTGCTTTGTTTTTGGACGGCAACTTTTGCTATTTCAATGGGCGATCGGTTCCAAACGGTTGTGGGTGTGGCTCTCAAATTATTTTCTGAGCTTAGTTTAGAGTAAGTCTACACTAGAGAGGATTCATTGAGGGTTGATGAAGTATTATCACTAGGAAGCTTTGCCTGTTAAACATTACACCAAGCCGGCCGATTGTATTAGTATTTATCAAACAAAGATTATTGTGAAAAAACAACATATTTTGAAAGATTTTTTAAAGATTGAACTCATAATAGTCATTGAAATTAGTTCGTTGATCACCACCCATTAGTAAAATATAGGTGCCTTCACTAAATCGCAAAAAACTGCATAGTTAATTTTAAACTGAATTTCTAAAAATGAAAAAGTTTTCTTTAAATTTTTATTTTAGTTTTAATTGAAAGCTAAATGATTAAATTTACTATTACCAGTAAGCAAAATACTTTGGTTTATTTCAAACCGAAATTATATTGATTGGAATATAAAAATTCGAGATTTTTTTTCAATTTTTGAATTTTGCCGCCATTTTTGAGCGATCGACACATTTGTAAATAAAAGTTAATTCGCGATTTTAAAAAATCTTGCAAAAATAAGATATACATCTGTGACACATTATTTTTGGAAATTAGCAAATTTTATGTTAAATTAATCTGATTTACACAAGTATTACATGTTTATATCGTGAAAGTTAGAATAAAACTATTTCTTAATCACCGATTTGAACTTTTTGACCTGTCCTCGCCGTAAGTTATTGGCAGATTCTTGATTAGAGATAAAAATGTATGGCGTTGTATAAGTGACAAAACTGTACCAATTTTTTCTGGGTAAGGGAGGAAACTCTGACCTTTTAATTTGCACATAAAAATTACCATACAAAAACAAATGCACAAAAAAGCTTAAATTATTTTAAATTAAAAATTAAAAATTTTATTTTAAAAATATGAGTCGTAAACGATTTTTATTAAGCATTTCAATTTTCGATCGGCAATATAATCATTAATTCTTAACTAAAAAGGCTAATCGCAACAATTCTTTTAAGATTTTAAAAATATTTTTAAAACTTTATAAATTATTATAATAACAAAAAAAAAAAAATGGAAACAATTCTTTTAAAACTTCATTAGTTATCGAAAGTTTTTTTTTCTTCAGACTATAATGTCCTTAATTTTTATTATTTATCCAAGCAATTAACTGCTTATCAAATTAAATAATATCAGAGTTTTATTGCATTTTTTATGTTGTACTTTTCGGAGCAGATTTTTGGATAAGTTTCGAAAACTTCAAATAAAAAAAGTAGATGATTTATATTCTATGAAGTGTCCTGCGTTAATTAAATTATAGACCGCAACACTGAAATTTATTAAAATTTCATGGATTTACGTGGAGGGGGGCAACAGAAGTAAAAAAAAATATTTTTATCAAGATTTAAAAAAAGTAATTAAAAAAATAACTTAATTTATTTGTGCATGAGTACCGAAAGTTTCATGAAAATCTGACAATTATTTGATTTTTGCGAGAATTTCCAAATTAATGTGTTTGTCAACTAGTTTAACCGTTTTGCTGTATCGTATGTCTTCAGTGCGGCTAGTTTAACCGTTTGCCCCAAGCCGGCACTGAAACTCGACTGATTTGAAAGCAGTCGGAGATTCACCCACCACATCATTGATGCACATCAGAGAGAGGCAGATTTCATAGCGTGTAATGTTTTTACGAAGTGTAAATAAGCCAGCAGTCAGAGTGTTCAATCTTGAAACCGCTCTGAACAAGCGTTTTACACGGTAACCAGAAAACGCAGCATAAAGTCGCAAATAGCTGCTGTTTATGAAATATTTCCCCCCTCTATAGTGCTCAATCGGCTAGCGGGAGAATGAATGATATAATATTTATTAAGAAATTATAACATGAATATGTTAAAATATCACTACAAAAGTAGCTATTTTGTTTCGACACTACTTGTGTCTTATCAAGTGATGAGGCTTATTTCAAGTTGAAGGGTTTTAAAAGGTTAAAAACAAGCTAAAAGCCCTTAATCAGGGAGGCAATGTTGCATAGACAGTGTGGACCAATCAGAATAAAGTAACTTCTAATTTGAAGAATATGTGAGCAGACCAAAAAAGAAAAAATGGTGGGGGCATTAATATTAATATTTGATTATATTGAGATCAGCATTACTAATCAACTATTAGATTCACTTTATTTTTATTGCGAATTTGAAATTTTAAGTTTAACAAAAAATTATTAGATTTAGAAAGTTATTTATATATTAAACGAGGTAAATAGTATTTACGTCATAATATACATAAGGCCTTAGGACCCTTTCGGCTAACACATTATCAAAGGTGTTCGTTGGCAGAATTTTTAAATGAAAGACAGGACACATAAATATGACATGCAGAAGAGAAGGTGGAACTCGCTTAAAAACAAAATTTTAATTAAAATTCATTTAAAATGTAAGGGGAGTGTAAACGTGAAGTTCCACAAGGGCAATAAAATAAAAAAAGGGACTCACAAACCCTCCAACAGCCGTAATGTATTTTTAAGTACACTGCCCCCAGAACACGTAGATGATAGAATGAGCGTGCGCAGTGCAGAAGCATGCGTCCTCATACCAAAGGCACAGTCATGATTGTCAATTAAATGTTGTCTAATGGCCGAGTCGTGAACAGCTTGAGTTTTGGACTACCCGAACGTACATTTGCGGGGACATGCTAAATATAAACAAATAAGTAAATAGTAAATAAAATTTCAGAGACATATAGAGTTGATGTGCGTCGTGGTGCAGTGAATATCGGGAAGCCGAGTTCGAATTCCAGTCGTATTCCTTGCATTCACTTACGCGCATATACCCTTGGGAAAGGTATTAATCCGTCTCTTCCTTTCAGTTATGGACAGATTGGGTTCTATAGCCTTGGTCGGCAACCAGTCTACCGCAGAAAGCAATGGCAACCTACTGCGGGATAATCTTCTGCCCAGTCAGTCATGTCTCGAAAAAGACATGATCGCTCAAGCGTGTATCACGTATGGCACTTAACTGACTGACTGACCCGTTTATCTTCTATTCTTTACCTTTAATTCCATTCCTTCCTGTCTCTTCCTCTTTTCCTGCCTCGCCTTAGAGCCATTTATTCTATATTCCTTTACATTTATCCTCGTTCCTTCCTATCTCCTCTACTCTTTATTCTGCGCATTCTAACCAATTATCCTACGTTCGTTTAACTTTACGCTCTTTCCTTCTTATCTCCATTTCTATTTTTTCTTCGCCTTGGGATCTGCCTTGTGGTGCAGTGGATATCGGCTCGGAACGAGAAACCGGGGAGCCGAGTTCGAATTCCAGTTGAATCCATTGTATTCACTTACGCGCAAATACTCTTGGGTAAAGGTATTAATCCGTCTCTTCCTTCCAGTTATGGGTTAAATAGCAGGACAGATTGGGTTCTATAGCCTTGGTCGGCAACCAGTCTACCGCAGAAAGCAATGGCAAACTACTGCGGGATAATCTTCTGCCCAGTTAGTCATGTCTCTTTCGAGACATGATCGCCCAAAGCGTGTATCACGTATGGCACTTAACTGACTGATAGAGTTGAAGTAGACTTTAGAAACTCAATCCTAAATAAGAAACAAAGGCTAAGCCTCTATTTGTTATTAAATTGGATGCGTTTGATATGAACATAAAAGAAGGAAGTAGGACGTACATATTATGAGGACAGATTACTGTTGACCCGATAATTGAAGAGGTTAAGATTTTAGTGCTCTGGGAAGCAACCACACGAGAGTCAGCTCCCCAAAGTAGCAGTTATTGGGAAAGAAGTTTTAATTAGTTAGCTAAATACCTTTGAACTAGTGTTAGTGAAGAGCAGAAGTAATATAATTTGGAAACAACCGCTGGAAACACGAATTCAATCAAACTCAACTGAAAAAAGCATAATTGATTTATCTTTCGATCTTTTAACAAAGCCCAACAACTGGCTTAGATATTTTCGCAACGAGACATAGAGAAAAAAAGATAGAACGAAAGATAAGAAATTCAGAGTTTGTGTTTATCGGAGTTTTTAGTAGAAATCCTGGCTTCGTTTCGCGTACGGTGATTTATAAAATTAATCTACAACTGTTAAAAGTCCTTTCACATTAAGAGCAACATGTATACATAGAATAGCCTCCAGGGCAGCGCTAGCAAGTTTTTAAAGTAGGATACAGCTTGTCCATTACCAAGCCTTTAAAACAAGGGTTCGCATAGCAGAGCAAAAGTTTGATGTTCATAGATTTTCACACACACACACACACACACACACACACACACACACACACACACACACATATATATATATATATATATATACAGCCCTTGAGATTTGATAAAAGAAATCACTCGACCGGCAGTCGAGAGCGAGGGAAAATTTACTCGCCCCAAAATCATTTTACTCGACCGATACCATATTTTTTAAAAGTCGCCTTACGTAAACAAAAAATGAAATTTTGATTAAAATTTCGAATGCTTTAGAAAGGATTTAAAAAATTAAAAAATAATAACAACAAAATCTGATCTTTCCTCTTAATAGTAGCATAAAAATTTTGATTATAAAACTTTGTTTTATTAAGTTTGAGTCCTTTTAACATCATGATATGTTGTTTTTTGGCAATTGAGTCGAGATACTTAAATCCGTAGTTTCTTTCTTCTGTTTGACTGCTACCTCTATCTGAAAGATAATTAAAAAATATCAAATCTGCTTTTCTCAACGATTTCCTATTAAAAAATTACTTACTTGTATAATTTGTTTTTCGGTGCGTGGTTGAAAGAAGAATGCGTATTTTTTCTTTCTTTCAAATGTTCGTTTTTACTTTTCGTAAGCGAAGAGAAAATATAGATGTTCAGTCAAGGATAATATTTTTCCAAATCAGTTTCTAAAAATCTGTGATCGCCTGGGCGACAGAGACATTTTGGTTTCACTCTGGAAGTGTTAATTAAACGAATGCTTACACGGACCGGGACGATAAAGGGTCATTGTAGGTCATTCTTAATAACTTGTGAATCTTCAATGGCTTACCTTTGTGTTGGAAATGTAATCAGACTTCCTTTTTCTATATTTGCGAGATTTTTAATTGACCGCGGGCGAGTAAAGCAATAAACTTTAATCGCTCAATTAAGTTTTTAATCGACTGAGTCGATCGGGCGAGTGAAATCTCAAAGGCTGCACACACACACACACACACACACACACACACACACACATATATATATATATATATGTATATATATATTGTTAAGTATAAGAGAATGAATGTCTATTATGTTTAATCATGAGCCGTTCTAAACGTCGTATTTTTGCTTTAATTTCAAATGAAAATAAAGATAAAAATTCTCCAACATTTGGATAATTTTTTATTAATTTGCTTCTAAGCTTTCGGCTCACAGGAGCCATCTTCATAGAGGTTATTTAGACGGTAATACAATAACATCCACCATCACCAACGATTTTATTTTGTGTTGACATAAAACTCCGCTAGGCAATGGCAATAGTTATCAAAAATAACAAACGCAGTTCTCAAATTTGCAATGCGGTTCTATAGCGAGAAATGACAACAAAACCATGTATTCAAATGCAATGTAACGTGTTATGTCCGGATTTAAAGGTGATTTTATTGAGTGTTGGTTGTTTAGATTTGATGTACATGGCCTCCAATATCTGAAGGTTCCTCTTGCTATGTGTATGAGTAAGAATCACCGTATTGTTGACCGAATTGTTGACCAAAATTTGTCTGATATTACGTACATGTTTATGTTTTTCAGAGAAATGTTGTTTAATTGTACTCTGATCAGAAAGATGACATGTTAGTCTACGGGAGAGCGTGGTTGTAATAACAGTAAATGTTGTAGTAACAGTATATGTTTAGAAAATTATTTGCTGCCTCGATACACAATATATATATATATATATATATATATATATATATTGTGTCTAAAATGTTAAATGTTTATGATACTTATCGAAGACCAAAGCAAGGGTTTCACGATGCTTCTCTTTAGTATAAATGGTTCGGTTCCAGTATAGTGTGTGGCATATCTTAAACAGAATATTATAAAGAAGTATTATAACTGTCTGGTAAGGATTAGGGTTAAAGAAAATAATTAGTTTCAATCAGCTAAGTGTCATACGTGATACACTCTTCGGCGATCATGTCTCGAAAGAGACATGACTGACTGGGTCGAAGATTTTCCCGTAGTAGGTTGCCATTACTTTCGGTGGTACACTGGTTGCCAGACAAGGTTATATAACCCAATCTTTTCCGTTATTTAACTCATAACTGGAAGAAAGAGAGGGATTAATACCTTTCCCAAGGATATTTGCGCATTAGTGAATGCAAGGAATTCAACTGGAATTCGAACTCGGCTCCCAGATTTCTCGTTTCGAGCCAGTATCCACTGCACCACAACGCACATCCCAGCACCAGAACGCACATTCCTAGTTTTAATAAATAGCTGAATGCTTATATAAATAAACATATATATATTTGCTTCCCCAACAGCTACAATCTCCAGGAATTTAAATGTAAGGTCAATAGACACCTCTTATCACACTAACTCGCATCCATTCTCTCAAACACACTTCCCATCTACCCAACCCCTATCCTCAGTATCCTCATCCGTCTATCACCCTCCTTCCGACATTTCCTTTAACTAGTCACTCTTTCTCATAACTTTCCACCTATGTAACCCCCTACGCAATAGTGGCAGTGTAATGCTTTGCTTGGGGCGAAATGATTAAAAAAAAATATAAGTTCTAGCGAGACAAACTTGCTAACCATTAGATCTTCTCAAAATAGGTGTTGAGTGCAGTTCTGATACTAAGTTATTGACGAATTTGCCAAGCCAAAAAAAAAAAAAAAGAATTGGATTAATTTATAAATAATTATGTTTTAAATAGATCATTATTTGTTGAATTCATAATTTTTCATATTTCTCTTGTAACCATTAACGGACTTCACAAATAGCATTCCTTCAAATTCACTCTGCTGTTACCTATACTACCCCTGCTGTGAATTCAGATTACCTGACGTAGTCTATATCCTGTTCAGGCTTGTTTTAAATTGTTTTTCTCTTAGGCTGGCCACTAAAATAAAATTAAAACATGTTCATCTATAGCCAAGGAGAGATGAATTCATGCCTTCTCCAAAGGAATAACAGTAAAGTGAACACAAAGCCCCTCAGTTGGAATGTGAACTCAGCTCAACGACTCCGCACCTCTTAAAACTTAGCTAAGCTATGAAAACAATACATTTAGGTTTATAGATCAGATGTAACAAAAATGTCCCTGTTGTAGAGAAATATTTAGAAAAAGTGAGTTCGATGTTCACTGGCTGCTTATTTGCGTGGCTTTGTGTAAGGCTCTGATTAATAAAGGACTTCAAAATTCGGGTGTATGTCAAGAGTGATGGTAAAAATAACCACTTTCTTATAAGGAAGCATTTGATATTCAGTGACCGAATAGACACTACTGTCAGATGAGTCTTATAAAAACGTTATTAAAATAATGTTTCAGGAAAATAAGTTTTTTAAGTCTACTGTGATCTCCCTTCTCAGTTTTGATTGGGATTTTCTTATGCGTGCGTGCTTGAATTAGTGTGGAAACCCAACATCTTGGTTTTGTCATTATTACATGTGCTATCCGTTATAGTTGTTGCTTCTGTTGAAAGTCTTTAAGTGATGTAGTCATTTGCTAATTTGTATACTGCTTTGCAGTTATATAGCACCAGCCTATGAGATCTACTGAGGGATGGTCTTCTTTAAGACTTATACAGTTCATTCACTTGAAGCCATTTTTGATCATTTTTGATCCTGATCAGTCTAAACAGCAAAAGTATTTCATTTTGACCAAACGGGCCGTTGCCAGGATCTCGCGAGATGTCTACTACTATATACGCGCACATATGCAAAAACACACGCACGCACGCACGCACGCACGCACGCGTAAGCACAATGAAAGAAGAAGAAGAAGAAGAAGAAGAAGAAGAAACCAACCTTGCATGAGAAGTGCATAAATTATTTTTTTTAACTTAACCCTGGAACACTAACCATCAATTAAAGTTACACCACTACTAACCATAAGTATATCATACCCGATTTTGAAAATGCCAAAATATATTAAATATAAAACTTTATTTGAAATATTTTACATGCGGGCACTTCAAAATTTGTACTTTGAGTTAACATTAATAAGAACTGAAAAACATTATTGTAACAGGTCTACCACACACACACACACACACACACACACACACACATATATATATATATATATAATTTCGAATTCTACATACGTTGTATAGCTATTTCAGCGAGAAAAATCTCACTACTTCAGCAACGATCAAAAACAAAAATATTTTAATTCAAATATGGTACTAAAATTCACATACCGGAAGGAGTCCAAAAATATATCCATACACAGGAAGTATACATAAAAAAGGAAAAACAGTTAAAAATTTGTCGTCTAGACATAGGTACAAAAGGGGCAGAGACAGAGGTTTAAAACTCGATATTAGAAAAAGACTTTTAGATTAAGTCTGAATTAAAAAATAAAAAAATAAAAATTTAACCTTATCAGAGAAATAGAAGTGGTAGGGCGAGAAGAATAGGAAAAGAAAAATGGCGTAGACAGGGGAAGAGTTAAAGAAGAAATACGACATAAAAGATATATATACTCGGTAGTCATGGTAACGAATATTTTTTAAAGGTACACACCTGCATCTTTAAACAAAGAAAAAGATTAATCAATAAAACAGGTCACGTAGCAAGATGAATCAGGTAGTAAGGTTAATTATCCTTTAATCAGGTAGTAAGAATAATCGATAAAACAGGCCAGATAGCAAGATTAAACACGTAGTGAGATTAATTAGCCATTAATCAGGTACTAACATTAATTTTCTATTAATCAGGCAGTAAGATTAATCAATAAAACATGCCAGGCAGCAAGATTAAACACGTCGTAAAATTAATTAGCCATTAATCAGGTAGTAAGATTAATCAATAAACCAGGCCAGGTAACAAGCTGAAGCACGTAGTAAGATTAATTAACCATTAATCAGGTAGTAAAATTAATTAGCTATTAATCAGGGAGAAAAATTAATTGTTGATTAATCAGGTAGTAAGATTAATCAATAAAACAGGCCAAGTAGCAAGATTAAACACGTAGTAAGATTAATTAGCAATTAATCAGGTAGTAAGATTAATAGCCATTAATCAAGTAGAAAGATTAATTAATCATTAATCAGGTAGTAAAATTAAATAATATAACAGGCCAAATAGCAAGATTAATCAGCTAGTAAGATAATTAAACATTAATCATATAGCAAGTTTAATTAATAAAACAGGACAGGTAGAAAGACACCCTACATGATCTTGGAAACGGTTACATATCAAATCGTTCTCGTCACAAATTGGTCATCGCCTTTATCATAATTGTCTTTGTCGATTGTCGGTATTTTGTTTAAACTAGTGTAGAATGTTAATATCTTAATCATGTGATTATTTTCTCATTGATTTCCATGTTTTATCCATTTAGTTGTTGTTGCTGTTGAAAGTCTTTAAGTAATTTGTTTTCTGTTATTTGGTACAGTTCTTTGTGATTGTTTAGCGCCATTCGAGGAAATCTAAAAAAGGATAGTCTTCTTTTAGATCTATACTTAAATTCATTTTCTTCTTCTTCTTCTATGTGCCCTGTCCCTTCAGGACGTAGGCGATCATGGATCTCCACGTCTCCCTATCCCTTGTGGCTCTTAAGAAAACATTCGTTTGTAGCTGACAGTTTAGACATTTCTGAATGAATTGCATGCCCTTTTCGTTATTGTTGTTTTTGGAACTGATGTGATTTGTTTTATGTTGTAAGGTTATTTATTTGTGAATCTGTAGCGCCAGACTGTGAGATATGACGATAGACAGTCTCATAAGTACTACGAATGCAGTTGAGTTTGAATTGTTTCTCATAAAACAGTAATAAAGAAATCATCAGATGTGCAGGTGGTTTAAGTGTGAAAAGTTCGGATAGAGAATTCGGTGGTCGAGATCTTTGCATTCACTTTCGCACACTTGGTAAAGATATAATTTTTCCCCCTATATTTATCGATTAAATACCAGGGAAGATGGGACAAAAATTACTGCAAAATCAGCATTTGAAAACGTTTTTCTTTTTCCGTTATTTATGAAAACCTTCATTCTATGTTGATGTGCAGTGGATATCGGCTCGGAGAAATGAGAAATCAGAGAGCCGAGTTCGAATTCCACTTGAATTCATTGCATTCACATACCCTATTAATCTGTCTCTTCTTCCTCCAGCTGTGGGTTAAATAGTAGGACAGATTATGATCTATTGGTTGATAGCCAGTCTACTGCAGAATGTAATGGCAACCTACTGCGGGAAAATCTGCCCAGTCAGTCATGTTTCTTTCCAGATATGATTGCCCAAACGTGTATTACGTATGGCACTTAACTGAAAGACAATATAATAGTTGGAAACATAATTAAAGCTTTTACTCGACATAAGGTGGGGGATCAGTCTTTGACTGTTAGGAAGTAATAAACTGACCCCCCACTAATTACTACTTATTAATATAATAATATAATATAATCCATTTATTCTCCCTCCGACATGGGTTGAATAGCAGGACAGATTGAGTTCTGTAGCGTTGGTTGGCAACCAGTCTACTTCAGAAAGTAATGGTAACCCACTGCGGGAAAATGTTCTGCCCAGTCAGTCATAATTCTTTCTAGTTATGATCGCTCAAGCATGTATCACTTATGGCACTCAACTGACTGACTGACTGACGTAAAACATTCTTGAATATCTATAATAGAAAGTTAGTTATCGAACGCTCATAGTGAATCATCTCAATGGATTACAGACAAAACTGTCCATAACTGTTGCTAAGCTGTTCTAAACAGTAGGTTATTTTTCTCCCAGACTAAACAATAATTGAAAAGATAACAGGAGTCTATATATATAAAAGATAACAAGAGTCTATATATATATATATATATATATATATATATATATATATATATTATAAATTATATTTTACATAATTTTTCTATATTTATCCACGACAAAGGTACGTTTGTTTCGACATTGAAACTTCAATGTCTCATCAGGTGGTGTGTAAAGTAATGGAAAGCCTCTTTCCTTATATTTGTTTAGTTTTGTTAGAGGTGTTAGTGGGGGTTAGTGGTAGGGGAATAAATCTCTGGCCGTTGGAATTTTTGGAGAGGGTGTTTTTTAAAAAGTGGTTGGTTAATGAGAGTCTTTGATTTCTAGACAGATTTAACCATATATCGAGCACTGTTTTAAATTAATGTTTTGGACGTTGTAAGAATTCTTTCTTCGTACTGTATTCACTCGGATATATATATAGCCTGGGTGTGAAACTCACCATGGTCGATATGTCAGGAGGGTGATTTCTTGGGTTTATCGGTCTGAAGAAGGCGATTCCAGCGTGCGGCACCCCTGGGCAACTGCCTGAAAACCAAATCACGGGTCGACACAAGCCTTGTGAGTAGAATTGGGTAGACAGCTCTCAATGGTTGTGCTAGCTCGAAGTAATAAGTCATTGTGACCGAGGGTTCGAGCCTTTTGGCCTTGTTCGGACTGTTGTTCACGCTAGATAATAATAATTCAATTAGCCGGCCATTATATATATATATATATATATATATATATATATATATATATATATATAAACATGTGGTGTAGATATAGAAGAATCCAAAGGAGTATCCTGTACATAAACTGGTAGGATAACTCTCTAGGAGAGCTCTAAATATATATTTATATAAATATATAGAGGGCAAATATATGTAAAATTAGGACAGGCATGTTATTCCATGGTTAAGCGGAAGTATAGTCCTATTTCATGCGAAACATCATCAGCTTCCGTCTTTATTGTACAGAAGATTTTACATGAATATATGTATGTGTTTGTGGGGATTACATTGTTAAACAATGGACATATATGTGTGAGTATAAATATCTGATTATTTTCTGATAACTTTGTGCATGGACGTCTGTATTTACGAAAATTGGCATGTTTTTTTTATTTTTTATTTTTTACAGGCACAAAATAATTCAAAATTCTTTTTAAAATACTGTGGTAGGATCAATGAATTTTACTACTCTATTCCACTTATTAGTAGTAAATACAATTTTTATATAATAACAATATAAGGATTATTACAAAATTTTAAATTACTTAAAAGTTTTATTCTAATTAAATTTATATATTTATATACTGTCATTCTATGTGCTTATGATTTAGGGAGTAGGGACTCCGACTGACACTAAATCGGTTGAGTTTCGACCCCGGCTGGAAGCAAGTGGATGTCTAGCCACACTGATGAGCTGTGATAGAGCGAAGTGGGCTTGTATGCGAATAAATAATAAAATTATATATATATATATATATATAGGAACGAAAATCTAAGGGTGAGCCATTAACCTACCACGGTTTCGCTCGTCAGGGAAAATTGCCAATTTTCCCTGACGAGCTGTTAAGCGAAACCGTGGTAGGTTGTTGGCTCGCCCTTAGATTTTCGTTCTTGTTTGCTCTACTTTCGGATTGGGTACTTCTTGTACTCTGCTTTCATATTAAGCTCTTTATTGTTAAGGTTTTCATCTTGGTTTTTTTTTCTCTTTCTCACGAATGCTTGACTTTTTGTTCAAGTATTTCGTTTCTTTTTTTCTTCCCCTTCTCTTCCCTCTGGGTTAGTTCCCGGTGGGTTTCAAGACGTTCTTAGTCGTAGATTTATTATTGATAATCTTGACAGAATTAGTTTTGTTGATATTGATATTATAACTATAATTAACATTAATATATATATAATGTCAAACACTTAAAAAAGAAGTGGATAATCCAAAAATATTATCTAATTAATATAAAATATTAAATATATCAAAATAAGGAGCTTAACGGATATTATCCAGATCAATATGATATAGAGAAAAGAAAACTCAACACATTACTAAACGGTTATAGGTCCAGAATTATTTCGGAATTTGTAAAAATACTGTTTATGTGTCGAGTTTCCTTCTCCTTCTCTTGATCTATCTATCTATCTATCTATCTATCTATCTATCTATCTATCTATCTCATCTATCTCAGTTCCTTATTCCTATCTATCTATCTATCTATCTATCTATCTATCTATCTATCTCAGTATGTTCATTACTGTTAATTATCTATCTATCTATCTATCTATCTATCTATCTATCTATCTATCTATCTCAGTATGTTCATTACTGTTAATTATCTATCTATCTATCTATCTATCTATCTATCTATCTATCTATCTCAGTATGTTCATTCCTATCTATCTATCTATCTATCTATCTCAGTATGTTCCATTCCTATCTATCTATCTATCTATCTATCTATCTATCTCAGTATGTCTTCATCTATCTATCTATCTATCTATCTATCTATCTATCTATCTATCTATCTATCTATCAGTATGTTCATTACTGTTCATTATCTATCTATCTATCTATCTATCTATCTATCTATCTATCTATCTATCTATCTATCTATCTATCTATCTATCTCAGTCTGTTCCTTATCTATCTATCTATCTATCTATCTATCTATCTATCTATCTATCTATCTATCTATCTATCTCAGTCTGTTCATTATCTATCTATCTATCTATCTATCTATCTATCTATCTATCTATCTATCTATCTATCTCAGTCTGTTCTTTATCTATCTATCTATCTATCTATCTATCTATCTATCTATCTATCTATCTATCTGACGATTGCGTTTAAGTATGAAACAGACTGCCGCTTCTGAGTGTTGACTTAAGTGTCCACTTTAATATTTACTTACGCTCTATATTTGATACTGAGCCTTTTCTTAAATAAGTACTTCCTACATTAAGGCTGTATTTTATAATTTTTGTTTCTTCATTTAGCATCAAAAAGTCCCATGATAAATCGAAAATTTAAGCGCGCTTTCAACACATATAGAATACCGCAGCCTTAACACACACACACACACACACACACACACACACACACATATATATATATATATATATATATTGTTAAATATAACAGACAATAAATGTCTATTATGTTTAATCATGAACCGTTCTAAACATCGTATTTTGGTTTTAATTTCAGTTGAAAATAAAGACAAAAATTCTCCAACATTTGGATAATTTTTTATTAAGTTGGTTCTAAGCTTTCGGTACACATGAGCCATCTTCAGAGAGGTTACAAGGACGTTAACACAAAAACATCCACCATTATTACAAATTTACGAACTGCGTTTGCTATTTTTAGTAACTGTTGCCGTTGCTTAGCGGAGTTTTATGTCAACACAAGATAAAATCGTCGCTGATGGCGGTTGTTATCTGCTACCTCGATACACTATATATATATATATATATATATATATATATATATATATATATATTGGTAATAGCTTTTTTCGCGGATCTCTTTCAGACTGCTCTTCAGACCAAAATTCTTCACAAAAATGAATAGGTTAGATTTATTGCGGCAAGGAGGTAAGATATGCATTGTTAGTTGTTAAGAGAGGCTTTGTTTCTATCCCAGGCGATAAGATAAACTTCGATTGAACTTTGACTTGGCCATTCTCAGATACAGGACAGTAAATTTAGGGACCGTATTGGTTTTATGAAAATAATATTTTTATCGTGCATGATAAGAATGTTAAAAAAGAACGGGAATAAGTGTTAATTATTTTTATTATTCTTAACGATACCAACAATCATATATCATAAAACTTATATATATATATATATATATATATATATATATTAGGGCAAAAAATTTGTCACTTTAACTGAGCAGCTTCATGTCGACTTTATGATATCTTCAATGAAAAAAAAAAGATAAAAAAATGTAAACATTATTAATAAAAGTAAAACAACCCAACCCTAAAAAATATCAACTACGAAAACGCTAACAACATTCTTAGCGTGTTCGATACATAAAACATGCACTACTCTACAAACATACATAAGACTACCTACATTTTGTTACACGTAAAATAAAATCCATCCTTGATGATGGCTAAAAATATAACCGAAAGCACTCGAATAAGCAAAAATTCGGACGATTTTTAAATAATTTATGTCCTCAAAAGAAAAAAAATCATGAAATCACATGAAAAAGTATATAAAAAAGCTCCTTATTTTGATATATATATATATGTGTGTGTGTGTGTGTGTGTGTGTGTGTGTGTGTGTGTGTGTGTGTGTGTGCACGCGCGTGTTTCAGTTCAAATGGATATACTCAACCGGCCATAATTATTAGGCCACCCAAGTTTTTTTTTAAGAAAATGATGTATACTATTTTTTAGTATTTATTGCCAAGTGAATAATTGTAAATGAAAATAGAATGGATCTTTTTTTAATATTGCACAATAACATGTGCATCAAATGAATTCATAAATATTTAATAATTACCTATATTGCAGTTTCATCAATGAAAAAAAATGAAGAAAATTTAGGGCGATTCGGACGAGTTCATCTTTGCTTTCTTGCCTTGTAAAATTTTGCAAAGTAGTCATAACAAAAGAACCATTCTATTTTCATTTAGAATTATCCATTTGGAAATAAATACTAAAAATAGTATGAAATACATCATTTTTTTTAAAAACTGGGGTGGCCTAATAATTATAGCCGGTAGTGTACGTATTGAGTTGACTGTAAAGTTCTTGCGGATTTTTAATCGTTCATCTTCCTTGACATTAGAACGCATCAAATTTATCGACTGATATGATATGCTTACATTTCCGATCTGAGCACACTTCAAACTAACTCTCATGAAGAAAGTTTAAAACGACTTAATTCGGGTCATTTTTGCATCCATAAAAAAAGAACGAATATAAGATGAATTTTAGACACTTGATACTTTTTTTTATTGCCGTAAAGGCAAAAATTTCTCGCAAGCAATAAAAGAGATATGTGCTTTGTACGATGAAGTTGATTCAGCTGACAGAATTTTACGGATATGGTTCGCTAAGTTTAGAGTTAGTGACTGTAGCCTTATTGATGACGAACGGTCAAACAGACTCTCTCACTGCAGATGACAACCAAGTCAAGAAATTGATTGAGAATAACCCGCATTACACATTAGCAGATACAGTAAATTTATCAAAATCCACCATCCATGAGCACTTAGTGAAGCTTGGGTTCCGAAATCGCTACGATGTTTGGGTACCACATGATCTGAGTGAAAAGAATCTTTTGGGTCGCATTCCTATCCGTGATTTACTGTATAAATACAATGAAAATGCACTCTTTTTAAAAGTAAATTCTTAAGAAATGGATCGTTTAAACAATGTCCAGTGAAAAAGATCCTGAGGTAAGAGACAGGAGCCAACTTTAGCCATCCCAAAAGTATCTCTTCCTTCTAAGAAATTCATACTGTGCATCTGGTAGGATTGAAAAAGAATCTGCCAAGTAACCAATCAAATGATTACGGCTCACAACTGGATGAATCAAAGGCGGCAATTTAAAAAATGCCCAGAATTGGTGAATAGGAAAGGTGTCGTTTTCAATCAGGATAATGCCAGACCTCAAATTTCTTTATCGACCTGCAGAAATTGTTGCAGCTTGACTGGGATGAGTTACCCCACCCGCCATATTCAACAGACATTACTACTTCGGATTTTCATTTATTCAGGTTCTTGCAAAATAATCTTCATGGTAGAAACTTCATTCTTCGGATGGCATAAAAAAAAATAAAAACATCTTAATGAGTTCTTTGCCGAGAAGCCAGTGAAATTTTGGGAAGACGGAATCTTTAAGCTAAGCAAAAATGTTGAAGGTTTGTTCAATAAAATGGTTCGAATAGCATAATTTTGTTTTGTGTTTCAATTTTTCTTACAAGTCAGCATGAACTTTCTGGACAACCCAGTATATATTGCTTGGTTCTCTTCGTAATTATGTGCGTCTTTTCCGTAAATGAATGATCTGTGTGTCCGTATCCGCTAAATACGCGGTATTTAATTTGCAAATTTAACAAGTTTTAAGCGCACTCATATTTAAATTGAATTTATCAGCTACACAAGTTAACCTTTCACTGTAGCGTATCTATTTTGGTAGGATAATGTTCAGTTTGTTTGTTTGGTGGAAGCATTTTCACTCCTGAATATCTGGTTTTGGTTGTTTCCATGGAGATCAATTCAATAAAATGTATTCATCATGTTTGACTAGCTAAATCAGGCCGGTCTATTTGAAAAGGGTTAATCCGTAGATATGAAAATGACGCCATTAAAATGTGTAAGGGTAAAGACATCTATTTCAGGTTTTAAATGTGAATGTTTTCTTGTTTGCATAAGGCAATGTGTGCATGTAAATTTTTCACTCTATATTCTAAACTGTACCATGCCTGCATTCGTGTATCAATTCGTGCTTTCTGTCATATAGGCCTTTATAAATCGTTATGCGAATCAGATTGCGTGTGTCTATGTGTATGCGTGTGTCTGTGTATTGAAATGCATATATATACACTACAGGCCATAATTGTTAGGCAACCCCAGTTTTTTATTTAAAGAAATGATGTATTTCTTACTATTTTTAGTATTTATTGCCAAGTGGATAATTCTAAATGAAAATAGAATGGTTCTTTTGTTACGATTACTTTGCAAAATTTAACAAGGCAAGAAAGCAAAGATGAACTCGCCCGAATCATCCTAAATTTTCTTCATTCTATCATTGATGCAACTGCAATATAGGTAATTATTAAATATTTATGAATTCATTTGATGCACATTTTATTGTGCAGTATTAACAAAAGAACCATTCTATATTCATTTAAAATTATTCACTTGGTAATAAATAATAAAAAAATAGTATGAAATACATAATCTTTTAAAAAACACACTGAGGTAGTCTAATAATTACGGCCAGTAGTGTATATAAAAAGGTTGTCCCCGGTACACACACACACACACACACACACACACACACACACACACATATATATATATGCGAAAATATAGTTTTAGGGTATGCCATGTCTATTGGTTAAAGTGCGCCCTTTTAGGGTTAGAGCTTTTGTAAATATAAAAGTGGGCACTGATGTTGACACCCCACCGACGATAGTCTATTTCATGCATGAAGATTGCGTTCAAGGATCAACAGAATATATATATATATATATATATATATATATATATATATATATATATATATATACTTTATAAATATAGCACACCTTTTAAGGTGTGCTATATTTATAAAGTAAAGTGCTCAATGTCAGAGATAGAGTGTATGTAAATATATAAGTGAACATTGAAGTCAACAATCAGAGGCGACAGACTTTTTCATGCTAGGCTCAATTATCAGGCCACATGTGTTGGATTTTCCTCAGCTATGATGATGACGCCTAGCAAAAATTTAAATGCCCAATTCATCTTCCGGAGATAGTTTTTGGGAAATGGTATTCACACCTCATGTCACCGGAATTAAATTTGTAATTTAATGGCGTAATTATCCAATATGTGTGTGTGTGTGTTTGTCTGTGTTTATGTGTGTGTGTGTGTGTGTATTGTATGTGTTTCATTTTAAATGCGTTAGCAAAATAATATATAAAACAATGCAAAAGATTTATATATTTTATATATATTATAACAAAAACATGCTTATTTGTATATATGTATTCACACTCATTATCTATCTATCTATCTATCTATCTATCTATCTATATATATATATATATATATATTTGTGTGGGGGTGCTTGAGCGTGTGAATGCATCTAAAGTTTCAGATATAACTAAAAATATGTTTTTAAAAAAACAATATAAATAAAGACAAAAGGAAAACTTGTCTTAGTCGACATATTTCGTCTCCAAACCCATCAGTCAACGAGACGCGTCTGCTGAAATAAGCTTTCTTTTTGTCTAGGTCAGTCAGTTAAGTGCTATACGTGATACACGCTTTGGACGATCATGTCTCGAAAGAGACAGGACTGACTGGACAGAAGATTATCCCGCAGTAGGTTGCCATTATTTTCTGTAATAGACTTGTTGCCAGCCAAGGCTATAGGACCCAATCTGTCCTGTTATTTAATCCATAACTGGAGGGAAGAGACGGATTAATAATTTTCTCAAGGGTATTTGCGCGTAAGTGATTGCAATGAATTTAACTGGAATTCGAACTCGACTCCCCGATTTCTCTTTCCGAGCCAATATACACTGCACCAAAACTCCTAATTCGCTAAGAAAAGAGCATACCTTTATCAGAAAATGGCCCAAACTTTGTAAAATCATAGGTTTATAGCCAAAATCTACTTATAAGAAAGAACTATGCATTTTAAAAATTATGTTTTAATTATATTTTTTTAATCATATTTCTCAATTTTTTTAACTTTTTAACGTATAAAATTTTGCTTAAATTCTTTATTCTTGCGTTAGTGTGGGAACCAAAATTATTACAGACATTTTTGGCACCTTTTTGGGGTGAAAAATACATTGGCTTGGGGATTCTTGCAAAATTTAAAAATTGTCGGATATTAATGTAACTTTCAGGACTTATTCACAATGAATGTAATTTTTTTTCAGAATGTTTCCATTTTAGACGATCTTGGTAAAAAAAAAAAAAAAAAAAAAAAAAAATTCCTACTTCAAGTTAATTTCATGAAATTTCGAGAAATTAAAGTTCACTCCCCCATAATATTTATGCTAGTTAAAAGCAGAATTCTTTGGAGAATTTAAATCATCAAATTGATTTTGTCAAGCAGAATCACCATTAATTGAAAAATCAAAACTGAGAAATGCAACAAAACGATGACATTATTTCATTAAAAAGAAATTTTAATTTTTTTTTATGAATAATAAGATATATCATGGACATTATTGTTTTAAGAAGAAAAAAATCAAATATTTTAAATTTTTGCATGATTTGACCCCCTTATGAGATCATTAAGTAAACGTATTTTTTTAATAAAAAATTCACTCCAAGCATGGCAGTACTGCCACTGGTGTTCAGGGGGTTACATAAAAGCTGAGTGATGAGAAAAAGAAACAATTTATAGGGGGTGTCAGAGAATGGATAGGAGAAGGATGAGAATACTGGTGTTTAAAGAGCTGCATGAGAGTAGAGTGGCAAGGTAAAGGAACATGATAGAAGGGTTGTCAAGGAAACGATGCGAGTCAAAGTGATGAGAAATGGCAATTGACATTGCATTGAAATTCTTGGAGATTTTAGCTGTCAGGTAAGCAAGTATACGGAAGAGAATTAAACAGGCGGGAAGTGCGAGCAAATAAGCTGTAAGAGTAGAAGTTGCGGTTACATTTGATCGGTTTCACTGCAAAGGGTGGGACATAGTCGATAGTTTAGCAGCTTGAGTAAATTCATGCAGTGGGAGCACAAGGAAGCTAAGCTCATAGGATCATAGTTACTAATCTTAAATGGAAAAACTTAGTACAAATCATCAAGTATCGATATTTTAAAAATAATTTTGAATTTTTTATGTGTATAAAGGTGTCGATTTTTGTAAGTAGGGTTGTTCATACATGAAATTATCAGAAAATAAGAACAATTATAGTAAAATTTAAGATAAAGTAGCTAAAATTCAACAAAATATTAAATTCCAAAAATATTTTCCTAAATTTTAAAGATTATTTAGTACTTAAAAATTACATAAAGAAGGCGCTCGCGTTATATTCTTCAAATATTTTTTACAGATATAGCCACCGCAGAAAACCATCTGACACCAAACTAACATGTGAAGACTTCAGATATAATAATTGGTTAAAATCAGATTGTTTATACGTTAAATATGCATATATTCCTTAAAGAAGTTCTCAGGAAAGTACATATTATTTTTGGAAGATCTTTAATAAAGAGAACTGCATTGCAATGAACGACAGCTATAATGAAGCTGAAATAAGTTTTTTAACAAAAAATAAATGAACAAATAACGAGGAACTTCTTCGAGTCAATTTAAATTAGTTTTAAAATAGAGTAAAGTATTTTACTTATTGAAATTATTAAATTTGCCCAATTAGCTTGAAATTAAAACTAAAATAAAAGCTTAAAGAAAGGTTTTTCATTTTCTCACACACACACACACACACACACACACACACACACACACATATATATATATATGTGTGTGTGTGTGTGTGTGTGTGTGTGAACACATCCATATATGTATATATATATATATATATATATATATACATATATGGATGTGTTCATACATATATATATCTGTCTGTTTCAATAAATTTTCCCCTGCGTTGCTAACATTTGATATACGATGATAAAATAAAATATGGAAATGCAAAGAAAAGATGTCATAATAATCGGAGCGTTAAAAATGTGAAATTAAAATGGCGTTCAATTGAAACAAAAATTAAAGAAACGCTGTCTGCCATGAATTGAGTTTGTCAGCACTTGTAATTTTCCGGCTGGATATTTGACGATTTGAGCTTACTTATTATCCTGAGCATATCAAAAGCATTCAAAAACCTCTTCAACGTTCCGTCTCTCGGTAATGTAGTTTAAGGCCTCTTTCACCTAACAGCGAAATTGAACGGTAATTGTTCAATCTCGCTCTCTCTCTTTCTCTCTATCTCTCTCTCTCTCTCCCTCTCTCTCTCTCTCAGAACATAGCACAATTGATCCATGAACCACTTTTTAAATTTCTGTATCTCTTTCTATTTTCCACGTCTAACTATAGTATTAATTATAGTATTATACTATTATTAGTAAGGTATCCTTAACTCTCAAGCCTTTCATGGGTCAGCCAGTTAAGTGTCATACGTAATACACGCTTTGGGCGATCATGTCTCTTTCGGGACATGACTGACTGGGCAGAAGATTATCGAGCAGTAGGTTGCCATTACTTTCTGCGATAGACTGGTTGACAGCCAAGGCTATAGGACCCAATCTGTCTTGTTATTTAATCCATAACTGGAGGGAAGAGACAGATTAATAACTTTTTCAAGGGTATTTGCGTGTAAGTGAATGCAAGGAATTCAACTGGAATTCGAACTTGGCACCCTGATTTGTCGTTCCGAATTGATATCCACTGCAGGAATTACTATGTCTATAAATAAGTACATTTTATAAAAATATAAGGACCTTGAAATCGAAAACATCATCCATTTCACTTGTAGTTTGAGTTCTCACTAGGTTTGACTGAAAAAGGTTCCTGATTGAAGGGATCCTTGGTAGCCCAAGCCTTAAAGAAATACAAAAATTGTGCTCATAAGTACAGCTCACACCTTACGAAAGGCCTTATCTATGTAAAATGTACCTGATCTTTGGTTCTTTTTACTTTAAAAAATGCTCTTCAGAAAATAATTCTGATCTTAGGTGACTGGTTCGTATTCGGAAAACTGAGTATACACTAGAAAACAATAAAAATAATAATACTAATAATAATAACATGAAAAACTATCAAAGTATAAAGACCTGAAAATTGAAATAGAAAATGTGGAAATTAAAAACAAAAATAGTGCCAATTATAGTCAGTGCGCTTGGAATGATAAAAAACAAAAAAAACAAAAAAAACAAAAAACAAAAAACAACACATTGAAAGAATCCCTGGAAATCCGAGTTTAAAAGATATACAAAAAATTGTCTTAATAAGTATAATCCACACACTAAGAAGAAATTTATCCGTTTAATGCTGGTGATGTTATGGGAGGTAACAATAACAAATCATGAAATGTAGCCATAACAACACAACGCTACCTACCTTGGATCTTTCCACAAACTTGGTACGTAGTGTTACCAAAGCGGAAATCGAAATATATTATTATTATTATTATTATTATTATTAAAAGAAGAACTAAGTCAAAATTAGTCAAAATCTAATATATATAACGATGAAGATAAGTACAAAAACAGAAGCGTTCAGGCGATTAATATTTTCTCTTGCTAATGTAGATTTTGTTCTTGATAAACAGTAATGGTAATATTAGCCGTTTCATTATAAGCAAACATATGGCATTCTCTGATCAAGAAGAAAGTTATACTTTTGGTTGAAATTTATAAAATCTTTCTCTTAAAACAATCTTTCAGGAAAATATGTTTCTCAAGTCCAGTTACTGTTATTGCTCTTTCCAGTATTGATGAGGGTTTTCTTTATATTTGTAATTCATAAAATCTTACTTTTAAAGCAATCTTTCATGAAAAATTCTATATAATGCCTGAGATCAATTTTACAATCTTCAATGGGATACCTCCATCTTCTAAAATGATAAATAAAAAAAAGCAATATTTTTGTTGTTATAAAATCTATCTCTTAAAACAATTTTTCAAGAAAATATGTTTCTCAAGTCCGGTAACTGTTATTGCTTTTCCAATATCGATGGGAATTTCCTTCCTAACTTTTTATTTGGGTCAGTGTGGAATATCAGTCTCTTGATTATGTGGTTATTTTAACGACGAGTTACAAAGAACTCGTTTTCTCGTGTCGAACCATGTCAAAATAAATATTTACCAGATTTTCTTATATATTTATCATTCCGTCGGATTCTTATAATTATGCAAATATACATCCTATAAATATGTGTGTGTAAGGAGAGAGAGAAAAAGAGAGAAAGAGAATGAGAGAGAGGAAGAAAGAGAGAGAGAAAAAAGCGGAAGAAAGAGAGAGAGAGAAAGAGATAGAGAAAAAGAAAATGAAAGCGAGAGAGATAAAGCGAGAGAGAGAGAGAGAGAGAGAGAGAGTATAAAAATGATATCATAAACCTTTATTCATAGTTAACAACAAAGTAAATCGTGGAATAATTACCGGCTTCTTTTTTAGAGCGCTTAGAATTTGTAGAATGAGAGAGAGGAAGAAAGAGAGAAAGAAAAAAAGCGGAAGAAAGAGAGAGAGAGAAAGAGATAGAGAAAAAGAAAATGAAAGCGAGAGAGATAAAGCGAGAGAGGGAGAGAGAGAGAGTATAAAAATGATATCATAAACTTTTATTCATACTTAACAACAAAGTAAAACGTGGAATAATTACCGGCTTCTTTTTTAGAGCGCTTAGAATTTGTAGTTCTCAAAATTTACGAGATGAAAAGAAATACGCTGAAAATATATTTAAACTTCTTCAATATCCTAATTAATTCTTACATAATGCTCGTTATAAAGCCCACTGGATTTATAAAAGAAAACAAAATAAACATTACGAAAAATATGGATAAGTCTAGATACATAATTCTAACTACCTACTCAGTAACGACTACAATTGAAAATAATTTGTCGAAACTTCATACAACTATTTAAGATCAATAAAAATTATTTAATTAAAAATAAAATTAACATTCAACCTCAAATAGAAATTTGAACTATAGAATGTCAGAAGAAATGTATAGGAGAAACATCGAGGAATTTAAAAAGTACATTATATGATCATTACAGGGGATTTTTTGCAATATATATATATATATATATATATATATATAACATAGTACACTTGGTATGTAATCCGGGTAAATTCCAAAAGAGACGAACTCGAGAGAACTCAGTGTTCATTTATTTAATTTAACAGAGTAATATTTTATAAAGGATTTTTTTTTATTAGCTTGGATGATACATATTTCACCGCGTTAAGAACATCAAAGCGGTGAAATATGTATCATCTAAGCTGATAATCAAAAATCCTTTATATATATATATATATATATATATATATATATATTATGAACACAAGGAGAAAACTATATATTTCTCCCTTACGCATTGCGTCCCTTGATGGACTTTATCAAGACAAGGAGTTGAAATAATTTTTAAAATTGTGTTTTAAATAAAGTATCTATAAAAAATATTGTTCGCTATTAAAAAAAACAAACATAAACTCATGAATATTCATAAGATTAACTGAAAATATTAAGAATTTAAATATATTTTCAGTTGATCTTATGATTATTTATGAGAGATTTTTTCTAATAGCCAACAATATTTCTTCACAGATACCTTACTTAAAATACATTTCAACTCTATTCCTTGATAAAGTCCGTCACAGGACGAAACTCGTAGGCGAGATAAATATACCTTCCGTTGTATATCTTCATTTATTTTCATACTGTTCATTTTCTAAGATTATAACTGATTATACTATATATATATATATATATATATATATATATATATATATATATATATATATATATATAAACTTATTTGTAAATAGAATTTTCTGTGTGTGTGTGTGTGTTCCGTTACTTATAGACTCCGAAACGGCTGATCCGATTTTCTTGAAAATTTACACAGTTGTACTATAAGCATCTGCGAGTGTTCTTAGCTAGGTTTTGTGTCGAGGCATCCCCAATAAATATCGAAAATCGATAATCGAAAAAATCGGGTTATAGGAGTGGTTCGATTTTAATCAAATTTGATACACTCATAGACATAAGAAACGATATTCAGAAATTTCAAGGTTGCAGTTCTTACAATAGTGCATAAAATCGATAATATATATATATACAAGGCAAGATGTTTGTGTGTGTGTGTGTCTGTTTATCTGTCTGTATGTCCTTTATACAAATCCACAATTTTTATCCGATTCTCACCAAACTTCACACAAATATTCATTATGCTGAGTCTGAACTCCAGGACCATGGATTAGTTTTAAAGCTTTCATTACACCCTAGCAACGCCGGGCTATACTGCTTATATATATATATAACTTGGTTTATAGTGATTCTTTTTGTAATCAAGAATGTTGCATAAAGTTTGAATTTGTGGTTAATGTAAGAGTTATCGGTTGAAAAAAGTAATCTCAGTAGGTGGGGTTCAAATCACAATTGCGATAGGTAGTTCAAACGAATTACCATTTGTATGTTATTTAGCTATATATATATATATATATATATATATATATATATATATATATTGCTCTAAGATTACATATATATATATAAAGTTTAGAAAATATCTCATTAGAAGTTTATATTAAAATAAAAGATAAGATTAAATGCCCGAAATCTTTTTAGAATGTTAAAAGTTCCTTTTTAGTGAATACATTAGTTCATTAAATGGAGGTGAATGCTCGTAAGTTACATTAGTTGATGTCTGTTTTAGCGCTACAATGTTCTCTTGCTAGAATATTCACTGACTTGAGGCGGAAATATCATTTTGCTAATGAGAGTATTATCAAGTTTTGTCATTTTATGCCCTCCGTATTAAATCTATCGTATTAGAAGCTTGTAAATTCAAGCGGGAACTCATTATATATAGGTAAGAAAACATTGAATCAATACTTACTTGATAGGTGAACTGAACTAAATGTATGCTTTATGCCTTACAAATTAACGGACACTACTTCACACACACACACACACACACACACACACACACACACACACATATATATATATATATATAATGTGCCCGTATGTATGTTGGTTTGTGTGTTTATGTGTGTGTGTATGTGTATAAAGACAATGAAATATTTTCTTTACGAACTGGTTTCTTTATCTGATAAATTTTATCGGAGGACAAAACGCGTCGGTAAAAATAGTTTTCCTTCTGTTCATATTGTATTTCTGTAGATATATTTTATTTGTATGTGAAATTTTACTCACGGACATGTATTTTTAATTTGTTTGTTTAAAACTTATTTACATCCTCTGGCCTAAATACCGGAGGACGGACATGTTTTTCTAACAAGATTTCAGACCAGTATAAATATATATATATATATATATATATATATATATATATCCGCAGACAGATCTGTTTCGCTGTATCACAGATCATCAGTACCGTTAGACACCCGATTGCTTTTTACCCAGGATTGAAACTCGACCGAATTGGCGTCAGTCGGTAATTCTACCTCTGAGCTATGGGCGCTCGGTAGAAGGAGGTAGACTTTTTTAGCGTATGATGTATGATTCGCCAGTAGTTAGAGTGGTCTAATTCAATTACGAATGAGCGATATATATATATATATATATATATATATATATATATATATATATATATATATATATATAGCCTGGTGTTGCCCCCTTTTTTTTAGTGACATGTTGAAATTGTAAAATCAAGTGCTTATTCAAAAAGGTCCGGTATGATGTTGCAGTGACGAGGAAGTTTTAAAAAATGTGAAATACGTATTGGTTTTTGTTGTATTTGTAAACGGGATTCATGCTTGGTCAATTTTGCCAATAAACGAGAATTATGTATGGAGAACAGAGGCGGGCGTTACGGGAGCCTGTAATGTGATGCGATGATTTTGTTTTTTGTGGATGTATTATCCCTTCAACGTAGGAGGGGTTGATACCTTGTAGGAAAAGTCAAAATGTTATGGCATATGATAAGGCAGAAGTTACAAAAAATAAAACCCGAGTTTTGTTGGAATACAACTAAGCGTTTCGGAGAAATAAACGATCACAAAAAGCAACATTTTCCATTTCTTTTTGCCACACCTCATATGTCAATTGAAATTTTTGTTCGTATATCAAGGCATCAGATCTTGATCTACCAGTGACTTAATATCTGGTTAAATTCGAGTGAAGCGTCTTGGAGAAATGCATAAAATTGCGCAAAAGACAAACCAAAATTATGTTTATTGTCGATTTTTGACGAACCCTGTACATTGATTCGATAAGTTTTTGTATAGATTAAAGTTTCGGACTTTGATCTACAAGTTACCAGATTTTGGTTGAATTCGCATAAGCCCACTTGGAGAAGAGTTGGTAAGTTCTAAGCGTTTCTGTCGTAGCCTGTAAATAGATTCGAAAAAGTTTTGCTTCCATCAAACGTTCATGTAATGATCGACAAGTGACCCGATTTCCTTTGAAATCGTACTCAGGGTTTCGGAGGGTTAGGGTTTGTTAGAATGGAGACACAAACACACACACACACACACACACACACACACACACACACACATATATATATATATGTGTGTGTGTGTGTGTGTGTGTGTGTGTGTGTGTGTGTGTAAATAATGATTTGATACTACAGAAAGGGAATATGGATTTAAATAAGCATAATTTCGAAAATTACATGAGTCGGATGATCATTTCGGCGAAAGAGATTCGCTTCATCAGCGATCTTTTTGTTATGGAAAAATTCAAAAGTTTTTCATACACCGGAAGTTCACTTAAAAAGTAGGAAAAGGGAAGAAATAAAAAAGAAAATTTGGAGGTGAAGTCAAAAAAAAAAAGTAAAAGAGAGAAAAGAATCTGTTAGAATGCATGTGTCCAAACGCTATTTCAGAGGGTAGGAAGAGAAAGGTTAGACTAAGAGAGAAAGCGAATTGGATTCAACTTGATCTGTTATATATTTCTCTCTTAGTCTACCCTCTCTCTTTCCAACCTCTGAAATATATATATATATATATATATATATATATATATATATATATATATATATATATATATGTCCAGTCCGTAAACGGCGAGGATAATCCAACAAGATCAGCTTAATATATAATATTAAGTGTTATATCTATATAGAGAGCTTAATGGATGTTATCCAGTGCAAAAAGATATTTATAAAGGAAAAGTCAACACGTCATTTAAATTGGTTATAAATTATAATTCATTTCAATGAGCTAAATTAACTCATTTCATCAGACCACACAATATTCTTTCCATTCGGTACAAAAAAATTATATATATATATATATATATATGGATCGTCGACATTGACATACACATTTTCCTAAGCAGTCATCAGATATGGTAGTTTTGGTGTTTTCTCTCTATATAGGCTGCTTATGGAAAGTTGGGGAAGTCGGATTTTGTTAAATTGTTAAAGAAAAAAATTAAACACATAAGAAGGACAAAATATATTTGATAATAGCTTAGTGTTATGGCTTCGCCACAAAGTTGTTGTAGTCTTGTTAGGATCAGAAATGAAAACACAAAAACGGAATAGTATTAAACAAATATATTACAAAGATAGAAGCACAAATCTATACGAAAGAGCGATTATTAGCGTGACTATTTAATCTGGCTGTCAGAGTAATAGACTCAGCTTTCACTCTCTCTGCCTTATCTCACTTCCTCTTACTCTTATTCTGCTTCTACAAAGAACTCTTACTTATATATTTTGGACGAGTTCATGTGTCATATTGGTCATCTCCATAACACTTAAGAAAGCCGAAAGCGTTCAGAATTTATTGCATAATTTATATTCAAAATGATCCAAGAACCCAGAAAAATTGTACAGACTGTAAAAAAATTAAATTAAAAAAAAAATTAAACAAAGAAATTCGTTGGTGTTCAACTAAACTTTATGAATTAAAAATTGCCATCTAAGTGTGCCTGTCCTCCATTCAGTAGAGAATCTTTTGACCTGTATAACTCATTAAAGAGATGGACCTGTAGTCTCAGTGCAATCATTCATCTTGGAGAAGGTGCTCTCATGTAAAATCTCGATTTTATCCAATGATGAAAAGAATTCTCCTATTTATGTTACCGTCGTTCAAAAAGCGAAAGAGAAACAATGGCAAAACTAATTTTGCATTCTATTGAAATATACAAATTCACCTAAATGCCTCCCCCAAAACTTTCCCTCCAAAGTGGAGTACACATGACAGCCATTGTAGATACTGCAAAGATATATATATATATATATATATATATATGTGTGTGTGTGTGTGTGTGTGTGTGTGTGTCCTTGAGATTGATATTAATCCCTTTTTCTCACTCCAGCTATCGGTTAAATAGCAGAACAAATTGGGTTCTATAACTTTGGTTGGTAACCAGTCTACCCCAGAACGTCATGCCAACCTACTGCGGGAAATCCTTCTGCCTAGTCAGTCATGTCTTTTTTTAAACATGACTGACTAGGCAGAAGATAGGTAATTAACTGACTGACTGACTGATATATATATATATATATATATATATATATATATATATCAGTCAGTCAGTCTGCGGATGACTGTATATATATATATATATATATATATATATATATATATATATATATATATACAGTCATCCGCTGTATCAAGGCTCATCAGTACGGTTAGACACCGATTGCTTCTTAACCCAGGATTGAAACCCAACCGAATTGGTGTCAGTCAGCGATTCTACCTCTGAGCTATGGGCGCTCGGTAGAAGTAGGCAGACTTTTTAGCGTGTATATTATCATTATACACGCCCAATAGCTGAGTATGTTCTAATTCATTGTTGAATGAACGATGCCTAGATGCCAGAGTAACTTCTGTTTTTCAAAGTCTACCATTCTTCCAGAGTGCAGTCAGTCAGTGAGTTGATATATATATATATATATATATATATATATATATATATATATATATATATATAGATAGATAGATAGATAGATATGCGCATGATTTGTTTCATATATATATTTCGTTTCGTTTATGACAACTATAGTTCTTACAGGAAAACTAAATACGTTTTACGAGAAGATTAAATGTAAGAATTAAACATAGTAAGAGAAACGTTGATATTTACGCACAAACTTGAAAATTTATTTTTATCGTTTAGCAACCCTTTGTGTAATATTTAAAGCCTAAATATATTTCGGATTGTAAGTATTTATTTTTCCTTTGCGAGTAATTATTTCATTAAAAATTTTAAGATTATAATGATTTTCTAAATGCAAGTCCTGCTATTCAACCCATAGCTGGGGATTCATGTCTTTTCCAAGACTACTGGCGCATAAGTGACTGTACCGACTCCGACTGGAATCTGTGATTTTTCATTCAGAACTGCTATCTATTATACCCTACTTTGAGACATTGAAAATGTTCACTAAAAAGCAGGTTACGAATTTATAATAAACTGTGTCTAGATTCTTTTTCTTTTCTTTTTCTGTCTGCGTTATTTTTCAGCCGAAAGGAATCGCAGGCAAACGGCTGATACGTTTGTTAATATTTATTAGAAAATGTCTTTATTCTTTTGGTGAGACAAAGATGTAGACATAGTTAATCATTTTACGACTTCGTGACTATCTTTTCCTGAACATTTTCGACATCTAACACAAAGCTTCATTCAGTGCGTTAAAATGGTTTAACCAAAGTAAGAGAAAGGAAAAACCAACAAACAAAAAACAAAATCGATTTACATTTGAATTCGCAATGTAGAATATAATAAGAAATTATTAGAATGTATCCCTCCACAGAAACACACACACACACACACACACATATATATATATATATATATATATATATGTGCATGTGTGTGCGTGTGTTTATGTGTGTGTGTATGTGTGTGTATATATATATATGTATGTATATATGTGCATGTGTGTGCGTGTGTTTATGTGTGTGTGTATATATGTATGTATATATGTGCATGTGTGTGTGTCTATGTGTGTGTGTGTGTGTGTGTGTACGTGTGTGTGTGTACTAGCGAGAGTGATAGAAATACTTTTTTGACTGAGGTGCCGTAAGCTAGATCAAAGTCTTGTAGGAACTGTCCAAAGTCTGTCATATTTTTCTTATTGTAAGCTTGCGAAGCATACACACATACCAAATTAATATATACCTATATCCATGCCCTAAAGCAGACGTATTATCAAGCATTCTTTCCTGATGCAGTCGATTTCTGGGAAAGAAGACATCTCTTACACGATATTCGTGTATTCGAATTCTAGCTTTTGCAAAAACATCAAGTTATAGCCAACGAAATCTTGTCTACTCAGAGTATGCAATTGTCGTTGTGACAAAATCGGTCAAAATACTTGGATAAAGACTTAGTAAAAATAAACATGGTCACTAGACAGTTTATCCACAGTTTTTATTCGGATTTATATCTATTCAAAAATTAAGCAGATAGACCTTGTTGACTGAATTAATTGGAATTAATTGACGGAATTCGTGCAACCTATATATATATATATATATATATATATATATATATATATATAGTTTTATATATATGGTTTTAACAACCGACATATTTAATTTATTTGTTTACTTTATTTATTTATTCGTGGTCTAAGACGCACCAGATCAGTTAGTAGCTTCCCCTATGTTGATAGGGGTCGCAGATTCGAATCCAGCCGAATAACACACATTTTCGTAACAAAATTAATTGTAAATAATCAGACAGGTACAAATAAACATGCCGTTTGATTAAAATGAAGCAAGTAAACGGAAGGGAATTCCAGAGGCGGGAAGTGCGAGAAAAAAGTCGCAAGCCTAACTAAAAAAAATGCACATATATTGGTTTATGTGTGTAAGTTTTATTTTATTTTAATTAATTTTTTTTTATAATCGTGTCGCCTCAAGCAAGGCATTTTACTGCCACTCTTGTGCAGGGGGTTATATCGGAGGAATGTTATAAGAAGGAGTGAGAGGTTGCAGGGGTGTAAGGAAGAGAGTAGGAGAAGGAAGAGAATACTGATCAGAGTGGGGTGGACAAAGAAAAAGCATGAGAGAGAGAGAATGTAAGTTAGTGAGAGAGGAGATGACTATTGACTTTACATTTAAATTCTTGGAGATTATAGCTGTCGGGAAAGCAAGTAAACAGAAAGGAATTCCACAGGAGGGAAGTGCGAGGAAAAGAAACTGCGGGAGTAGAATTTTACATTTTATTGGTTTCACAGAAAAAGGGTTGGACAGAGGGAAGCCACATTGCGCCGGTGAGAAAGTGACCCTATCTGAATTGCCAAGTTGGATTTTGTCAAGGACCCCTAGGTGGATCACCCGACCAGATATGGCAGCAGTATTCAATGCACGGGCGGATGGTAGATTTATATATGTGCAGGATAGTTTCAGACGGGAAAAACATGCTGACCCTACACAGAGAACCGACCTTCTTAGCAGCGGATTTAGCTATGGATTCTATATAGTCATTCCACTTGAAGTCTGTTGTGAGAGTTAACCCGAGGAGGCGCAGTGTTTTGATTTCAGAGAGACTAGACTGATCCATGCTAATGGTGGGTAGGAGCGATTGTCTGTGATGGTTAATAGATAGCAACTTCGTTTTGGAAGCATTAAAATTCACGAACCATTTCTTACCACAGTTCACCAGGGATTGGAGGTCCTTTTCAAGCTCGGCAGCGAGGTTTGCTTTGTCAGCCTCGGTGAGGGGAGAGTAAACCGTAATGTCGTCAGCGTATATCCCTACTTGGATCGGGGAGATCGTTAATGTAGATCAGGAAAAGCGTAGGACCTAAAATATATCCTTGTGCTTAAACATTATTTTTAATAGATACCCATATTAGAGTAGATGCTCTGTTTTTTCTTTTTAAATTAAACAGTATATTTATTTACATATACTGACCTGATTAAACGAGAAAATTCGAATATGCACCCCCTTAATTAAATGTAAATGTTTCGCAAACCTATATCGATTAAAGTTTTATTTTTTAATCCTTTTGTATCTGGCCTAAGTATACATAGCGAGTGACAATATCATAGATTATAAAAATTATGTTAGTGGATACGCTTGTTTGAGTAGGTTTTTCTGTTTATATACAAGCGATAATATTAACGTCTACTAGTTTATATAATCAAAAGTCTTATTTTTTTAAAAGTGTACACTACCGGTCATAATTATTAGGCCACCCCAGTGTTTAAAAAAAATGATGTACACTCCTGATCAAAATTTTAAGACCACTTAAAAATCTTTAAAAAGAATTTTTTTTTTACGGATAGATTTTAAACTCCTCCCACTTAAGGTTACCAATACTACAATCTAAAAGGTTATGGAAACAAAAAGCTATATTCCAAACATTTTATTTAGAAATTTACATTTTTATAAAATGAGGCGATTTACACATGATCAAAATTATAAGACCAGAGACAAAAATTCTACGAAATTGTACAAAAAGTGTATGAACACATTCAACAACCAAATTTAATAATGAGTTCTACCTCCACTACTTTTGATGACTTCAAAAATTCTGTCGGGCATGCTAGAAATAAGCGTTTCCATTAAGGTGCAGGGGATGTTGCTCCAGCTTCTGTAGATGGCTTCACGAAGTTCATTTTTTGTTGAATATTGTTTGCCATTTCGATAAACATCTCTTGTCATCCATCCTCAAACATTTTCAATTGGGTTCAAGTCTGGTGAGCATGCAGGATGTCCCAAGAGATGGACCCTATTTTCTTGTAGAAAGGTCAAGGTCCGTCTTGCAGCGTGGATTGCAGCATTATTCTGTTGTAATAGCCATCCATCCACACACAAACGATGGCCCTCCATCATCAATGATGCTTTTTGTAGCATGCTAACATAACCAGCCGCTGTTTGACAACCCTGCACTACCTGGAGCTTCATCGTCCCTCTGTAAGAAAAGGCACCCCATACCATTAGGGACTCTCTACCACATGTTTTTGTTATGCCAATATCGTTGGAAGCCATCAGGACCATCTAGATTTAATTTTTTCTCATCAGAAAACAGGACTTTCTTCCACTTCTCAACGTCCCATGTTTGGTATTCACAATCAAACTTTAAGCGCTCCACCTTGTGACGTGGAAGCAGATGAGGAATTTGTTTACGCTTTTTATTTACCATGCCTTTTTGTCGTAAGTGTCTTCTGATGATTACGGGACTGCAATCAGCATATGTGACTGCCTTAATTTAACTAGAAGAAAGTCCCTCGTCTTTCATAACAACCCGTCTTATTCTCTTACTCAATGCAGGAGAAATTTGGGGGGGGGGGGCTACCAGAGGATTTTGCTTTTCCATAATTCTCACTGTTTTTAGAAAGTTGCAAATCAAAGTTTTACTGTGATTTACCTTAGCTGCGATCGCCCGCTGTGACAAACCTTGCTTATGGAGTTCTAGAATTCGAGAACGCTCAACTTTGGTAAGTTTGCTTCCTTTAGGCATGGTAACACCTTTACGCAGTGATTGCTAATCTCTAACTGAACTAAAAACATTGGAATTACCATAGATCTAACAATTTATACCCCTGGTCTTATAATTTTGATCATGTGTAAATCGCCTCATTTTATAAAAATGTAAATTTCTAAATGAAATGTTTGGAATGTAGCCTTTTGTTTCCATAACCTTTTAGATTGGTAACCTTAAGTGGGAGATGTTTAAAGTCTATCTGTAAAAAACAAAAAATTATTTTTAAAGATTTTTAAGTGTTCTTAAATTTTTGATCAGGAGTGTATTTTATTCTATATTTTAGTATTGATTGCCAAGTGAATAATTGTAAAAGAAAATAGAATGCTTCTTTTGTTAATACTACACAATAACATGTGCATCAAATGAATTTATAAACATTTAATAATTACCTATATTGCAATGAAAGATTGAAGAAAATTTCGGACGAGTTCATCTTTGCAAGGTAATAATAACACAAGAACCATTCTATTTTCATTTAGAATTATCCACTTGGGAATAAATACTAAAAATAGTATGAAATACTTTTTAAAATACTTTTAAAAGTTGGCCTAATAATTCTGGCCGGTAGTGTACCTCTCGGCAGTAATCGAACCAATATTTTCTTGTTGCTATAGAGCCAAACTAGCTAGTCATACTATTACCATTTCAGTCAGGGAGTCACTGGATAAATAAAAGTAGACAATCAAGCAGCAACAAAATTCTTAAAGAATTTAATGGATGTGTATCTAAAACCAAAAAACATTCAAATCAGCATGTGAAAAACACCGAAGATCATCTGAATCCCACACAGGCAAACTTACGGAGAATCTGTAATGTGATCGATCCCGACTTGGCAGCTAGGATACAGTCGCTGTCTCACCGACGCCGTGTGGCTTCCCTGTATCTCTTCTACAAATACTTTCACGGTTTCTGCTTTGATGAACTTAGCTCACTGGTACCCCCTATATATGAATTGCCTCGAGACACAAGATTAGCAACTAGGTCCCACCCTTTTACTGTGAAACCAATAAATTGTAAACGCAAATTCTACTCCGGCAGCTTCTTTTCTCGCACTTCCCGCCGGTAGAATTCCCTTCCGCATACTTGCTTTCTCGACAGCTATAATCTCCAAGAATTTAAATGTAAAGTCAATAGTCATCTCCTCTCTCACTAACTTACATTCTCTCTCTCATGCTTTTTCTTTGTCCACCCCACTCTGATCATTATTCTCTTCCTTCTCCTACTCTCTTCCTTACACCCCTGCAACCTCTCACTCCTTCTTATAACATTCCTCCTATGTAACCCCCTGCACAAGAGTGGCAGTAAAATGCCTTGCTTGAGGCGACACGATTATAAAAAGAAAGTAAATAAAATAAAACATACACACATAAACCAATATATGTGCGTTTTTTTAGTTAGGCTTGCGACTCTTTTAATTTCTTGGAACTTTGAAATAACGTTTTGTCTCTCCTTGAATTCAGGAGCCATAGATTAGACCAACGTTTGTTTTTGCTAAACCAAGTCAAATGCACGGGAAACCTAATTAAGCAACAGAAATGAAACAGCACAATAATAAAAATATCAGAATGTCTTACTATTTTTCTCCATATCACATTCTCTGATAGAACTTTAATATCCACCCATGTCTATTGAACAGGTGAAGAGGCTCATCCCTTGTTCCCTGTTTAGGATGTGGTTTCCGGTTTTCTCTCTTCCAATCTTTTCACTCTTCTCTTTATTTTTTCCAATTGGAGTAGATAGACTAAACTATCGCCCGGTTCAGACGCCACCCACGTCTATTGAACAGGCGAAGAGGCTCATCCCTTGTTCCCTGTCTAGGATGTGGTTTCCGGCTTTCTCTCTTCCAATCTTTTCACTCTTCTCTTTTTTATTTTTTTCCAATTGGAGTAGATAGACTAAACTATCGCCCAGTTCATACTCCACCCACGTCTATTGAACAGGTGAAGAGGCTCATCCCTTGTTCCTTGTCTAGGATGTGGTTTCCGGCTTTCTCTTTTCCAATCTTTTCACTCTTACGTAGCCCCCTGCACATCAGTGGCGTTACCGCCTTGCTCGGGGTGATATGATTAAAAAAAAAATGTAAAATATGCCAGATTATGAAAGGCTTCTATTTTTCTTTTCTTGCTTATCTTATCATTTTGCTTATGCCATATTTAGTTTTGATTTGATTTCAATGCATATATATATATATATATATATATATATATATATTGCGTTGTGGTGCTGTGAATATCGGCTCAGAACGAAAAATCGAGCAGCCGAGTTCGAATTCCAGTTGAATTCGTTGCATTCACTTACGCGAAAATACCTTTGGGAAAAGTATTAATCCGTCTCTTCCCTCCAGTTACGGGTTAAATAACAGGACTGATTAGGTTCTATAGCCTTGGCTGGCAACTGGTCTACCGCAGAAAGCAATGGCAACCTACTGCGGGATAATCTTCTGCTCAGTCAGTCATGTCACTTTCCAGACATGATCGCTCAAGCGTGTATCACATATGACACTTATTTATATATATATATATGTGTGTGTGTGTGTGTGTGTGTGTGTGTGTGTGTGTGTGTGTGTGTGAAGTGATATAAAAAATCTATCTCATCATATTTTGCAAGAACCTGTAAGAAAAATTTCTGGAAAAAAAGTGAATTATGTATAAGTCACATAACGGGAAATATATTGCTATAAGAAACGTCCTTGTGTATTAAATATCTTTCTCACACTTTTGATCTTACCGTCTTTAACCGTGGAGCTGGAATGTTGAAAATTTATTCTAAAAAATAGGAAGATGCTCACTCGAATTCCACCTGCGTTCGACACTCAAAGACTGGGAATAAACGCTCCTAATAGTTTTCAAAAGAACACAAACATTAAATACACCTTAAACATTCAAAACATAAAGAGAAATAAACAACACCTAAAACAGTCCTCTTAAAAATGGCCAAAGAATTGGCTGAAAGTGCTAGTGACAATTTTTGCACTTCTTTACTCTCACGAAATTGAAAAATATCTAAGAACGCTAGAAACTTAAAAATTAATCAAAATGTCTTTTTTTCTGTCATATTTAACAAAATATGTTTAAAAGGATGGTTTCTATATATATATATATAATTAGATTTTTTTTAATTTAAAATTAACATAGTTTACATTGCAACACGGAAATTTCTATGTTTAGAAATTTTACCGCGCCATCAGGCAATGTTAGCTCATTATTGTGAAAAATGATTATCATTTGAATATAAGAAACAATACGTTTGTTATTTATGGATTGTGGGAAGACAGAAAAATTTATGTGTTTGTCCAATTTAACTAATCAGAATAGAGATTCACTTTAAATTTGAAAAGTTTATATTTTGGGGGAATACACGATTTCTTCTTTCAATCTTAACGTCAAAAGTTTATTAGTCGATCAAAACCCCTGTCTAGACTGCATTTCCGTTGATGTATTCATTATTGTCACAAAATCATTCTCTTTGTTTCCTTTGTATCCCGCGATTTTCTTAAACAAAAAAGAAAGAAAAAATATTATATATTTTTGATCTGACTTAAAGGAATCTTTGTGTGTAATTATATTATTTTTATTTCGATTCAGAATGCATTTATTCAGACTTTCCTAAAACTCTTAATTTGCAAAAAGATTTTAATATCTATTTATAAAAAAGCTTAAAATCCATTTTATTATTTTTATAAAATCTATTATTTTATTATTGTATTCTAATAGAATTTCTAATATCATAATACAAATTTTTAATATCCGTTTAGTTATTAAAAAACTAAATATCTATTTAATTAATTTAATATCTGTTTAAATATTATTCTTTCATAATATAAAACAAATTATTAGATATATGTAAGTTAATGAATATTTTTTATGAAGAATCTTTTAAGAATATTCTAAGGTGAACATTTGCAATGTTTAGATATAATATTTATTTCATTATGTTTTTTTAATAGATTTCTATTCTTAAGGAATTTAATAATATATAGTTTTTCACAGAGAAACAGGGGCATGGGTCGTTTAATGACATATATTTGAGCTTTTTTTTAAATTTTCAATTTTAACGTGGGGGTTTATTTGTTTCTTTTAGATACCAATAATATTTCGATAGGGATGTTCTATTTCCGTACTTATTATTAAATGAAGACGTATGTTGATAAAATCTTTTTTTAGAGAGTTTTTAGTCCTACTCACATTAATCTTTACAATACTAGGGTTTTCCATAGAAGAAATAGAACATTGATAAACAATGAATTCTGTAAGATACATGTTTTCCAAAGGAATTATCCAATCACGGAAATTAACAATATGGACAATAATAAATGTAATTGTAGTAACCCTATAAATTGTCCTTTGGAACCCCCCCCCACATATATATATATATATATATATATATATATATATATATATATATATAGTATTGTAACAAAGTTATAGAAGTCGTAGGGTTTTTTACCTGCTGTTCATGCATTTAATTTTATAAAGAGTGCTTGATACAATGTAGAGCATTATATTGTAATGGTTGTTACAATAGTTTATAAATTCATAGTATCACTACACAAAAATTTTCGCGTTTCGAAGCTGCTACGTGCGCTTCTCATCGGGTGATAAGTTGAAATGAGAAGTGCACGTAGCAGCTTCGAAACGCAAAAATATTTGTGTCGTGATACTATGAATTTATAAACCATTGTAACAACCATTACAAAACATATATATATATATTGCTTAGATAAAATTTTAAGCAATATATATATATATATATATATATTGCTTAAAATTTTATCTATTTCTTGTGTAAGAGTGCTCAATATTGGAACTAAAACCTTTATAGATACGGGTGGAAATCAAAAAAGAAATCAAGTCGACGATCATGGTCTGGAGATCGCTTGAGTCACTCGGCAATGTTGATTTCGATCTATTGTATTTATATATATTTATTAAAATAATGAGAGAAAGAGAGAGAGAGAGAGAGAGAGAATGAGTGAGATCATGCGAGAAAGAGGGAGAGGGTATGTGAGAAAATCTAAGAGAGAATGTGAGATAGAGAGAGACAGCGAAAAGAATGTGATAGAGATAGATATAGCTCGATCGAGAAAACGTGAGATAGAGGAGAGAGAATGCGTGAGAGAAGGAGTGAGAAAGAATGTGAGAAATTAATAGAGAATGTGATAGAGAGAATGAGCGAAATTGAGAAAGAGAGCGTGATAGAGAATGTGGGAGTGATAGGATCAGAAGGAGTGAGAGGATGCAAGAAAGAGAGAGTGTGAGAGTCAGAGAAACGTCATGAGAAAGAATCTTAGAAAGAAAAGAGTGAAAAATAATGTTCGTGTGTGTATAAGAAAGAGAGAGAGAGAGAGAGAGAAAGAGAGAGAGAGAGAGTAAGTGTCAGCAATTTGGACAATGAAAATTTTGAAGTGTTGCCTTTTGAAGTCTTAGCAGAAAAAAGCTGATAAAATCCTATTTTTCATGTTTTCCTTTAACTAAATTATAACATATTAGCTTCGTGTAATTTCATTTGGGTTCTTAACCTATTCTTAATTCGATGAGTTGATTGATATCAAAAGCAAGCGTGATTTGAAACAATGTGTAGTTGACAGTCAGTCGAGAAATTAGCGTATTTGTCAAAATACGACACCTGAACGGCGTAGAAACAGCCTTACTTAACGTGACATATTATTTTTGTAAAAGTCAACTCATTAAGTTGTTCGACAAATATGTCAATTTAATGTTACAGATTTTTCTTCTTTCACGACACACCATGAAAAACATACAAACAGCAACCTCGAGGTCTATTTCTGCGAATAGCTAAATATACCTTGAATCAGCTCAGCAGAGATCAGTGACACATCTAGAGTCTGGAACATCGACAGTTAGTCGCCACGACGTCACTGAACACTGAAAAAAATAATTTGTAGTATCATCATCATCATCGTCATCATGAATCTCAGGACAGGGTGTGGCCATAATGTCGCAGCTGACTAGTTCCCGTCGCCTATCTGGGTAGAAGAAGAGTTTTCCATTCATGCGTAAAGTGTATTCGGCAAGTCAATGTAATGGAGCCCATTCTGCTACAGGTTAAATCACAGCCAATGTCCCCCAAACGTAGAGGTTCTCATGAGAGTTTCCTTAGTTTTTTAATCAAGACCACACCACCCACCGCCTACTTAGATGCCAATGCTAAGACTAAAAGTCACGAGTACCTTAATTTGATTTACAAAGTTTGAACCAACCAGAGATATTGTTTTCGGCAGTTCACCTATCATCTAGCTCAGTCATTTCCCCGGTATATTAAACATCAGTCAGTCAGTTAAATGCTATACGTGATACACGCTTGGGCGATCATGTCTCGAAAAAGGTATGACTTAGCAGAAGATTATCCAGCAGTAGGTTACCATTACTTTCTGCGGTAGACTGGTTCCTTCCCAGCCAAGGCTATAGAACCCAATCTGTTCTGTTATTTAACCCATAACTGGAAGGAAGAGACGGATTAATACCTTTCCCAAGGGTATTTGCGCGTAAGTGAATGCAAGGAATTCAACTGGGATTCGAACCCGGCTCCTTGATTTCTCATTCCAAGTCGATAACCACTGTACCACAAAGGACTGTTATGCAGCTTTAAAAAAATTGAATATCTTACATTACGATACAAGAAAAAGATAACCTAAACCTCTGAGCGTGACAGGAGGTTTATATATATATATATATATATATATATATAGTGTATCGAGGCAGCAAATAATTTTCTAAACATATACTGTTAAATATAAGAGACAATGAATATCTATTATGTTTAATCATGAGCCGTTCTAAACGTCGTATTTTTGCTTTAATTTCAGTTGAAAATAAAGACAAAAATTCTCCAACATTTGGATAATTTTTTATTAATTTGGTTCTAAGCTTTCGGCTCATATGTGCCATCTTCAGAGAGGTTATTTAGACGGTAATACAATAATATCCACCATCACCGACGATTTTATTTTGTGTTGACATAAAACTCCGCTAGGCAGCGGCAATAGTTACCAAAAGTAACAAACGCAGTTCTCAAATTTTTAATGCAGTTCTATGACGTCACACCGCGTGAAAGCGCGAAATGACAACAAAACCATGTATTCAAATGCAATGTAACGTGTTATGTCCAGATTTAAAAGTGAACTTAATAAGTGTTGGTTGTTTAGATTTTATGTACATGGCCTCCAATATCTGAATATCTGAATTGTTGACCAAATTCTGTTTGATATTACCTACATGTTTATGTTTTTCAGAGAAATGTTGTTTAATTGTACTCTGATCAGAAAGATGACATGTAAGTCTACGGGAGAGTGTGGTTGTAGTAAAACCAATATATGTACTGGGTTTTTTTATTAGTACCAGAGATACAATCTCTGAACGGGCATGTAAATTGGTACACTACATTGGTTTTTTGTAAGGAATTTAGTTTAGTGCTTGTAGGGTTATTAGAGACTATATGGTCAATTGTTTTGAATTTTTTATAGTATATAATGAGTTTAATTTGATTATTTCTATCCACTGGTTTAACATTTCTACGTATTATATTTTTGAGAGTTTTTTCATCTTGTTTGTAATTATTATGTATTTAGTTGCAATAGTAGTAATAGTAGCAATAATAGTGTTATGTTTATTTTGATGTACACCATTATTATTAATATTATCAATATTGTTAGAGCTATTGTTAACTTTGTTGAGATACATTTTAATTTGTTGATAAATAACGGAGTTAAGAAATCCATTATTGACAAGTGTTTGCTTAATGTTGTATAATTCTTTAAAGCCAAGCACAGGAACATCAGCCAAAGAGATACAGACCGAGACAGCACGTAGGCCGCCACCAAAACAAAAAAACAAAAAATCACGAAACGAGTAATCAATTAACAAAAAAGCGCTCAATATTTAAGCAGAGCAGAATAAGTAAATTAAAACTAGTGAGCCAACAAACCTACCAAGGTTTCACATAAACAGATCTTCAGGGAGCGTTGGCCAACGTTCCCTGAAGATCTGTTTAGATGAAACCTTGGTAGGTTTGTTGGCTGACTAGGTTTAATTTACTTTATATATATATATATATATATATATATATATATATATAAAGAAATATGCAACAGTTTATATCGATATATTAGGTTTTTATCGAATTGCCATCTAAAAGGACGACAACATATATACTAATGTTCCTACTTTTGAGTATCTTGCATAATAGCAGGCCCCCGTTGGTCAGGGTTGACCATGGTTAGCATCCTAGTTGTCTGCTTGGCTGAAGCATCGGCGTCTGTAACTGTAGAAACCGATACGGGAGTGACAGTCTTACATAAGGACTGAAGAAAAAAAACAAGCAAAATAATCCAAAACAGTGAGCGTGGCAGGAGATAAATCTATCTATCTATCTATCTATCTATCTATCTATCTATCTATCTATCTATCTATCTATCCAAATAAATACACAGCGGTTTTTATTATAATAGAGAGGATATATATATATATATATATATATATATATATATATATATATATATATGTAATAACATAAGTAATGGTTAGGAATGGAAGTACATTCCACAGTAAGATGTTTACTTTTAAAAAGTGCTCGATACAAAAACAGAGCATAGATATATGGTAATTATTATTATTATTATTATTATTATTATTATTATTATTATTATTATTATGTTGCCATTTTTCATCATATTTCCATTTCTGTTATGATCGCATTACCTACAAAGTCTGCGGGACGACCTAAGGCAGATATCCATATCATGTTTTTTCTATTTCCTTTGACATCCCTAGCGTTACATAGACAAAGTTCTCCTTAGTGTGTGGCCTGTACTTAAGAACATAATTTTTTGTATATCCCCTAAGCTGGGGTTTTCAGGGATTCTTTCAATGTGTTGTTTTCTTCCATTTTTATCATTCCAAGTGCACCTACTATCACTGGCAAGATTCTTGTTTTCAATTTCCACATTTTTTCTATTTCAATTTCCAGGTCTTTATATTTTGACAGTTTTTCGAATTCCTTGGTTGCTATGTTACAATCCGCTGGACAAGTCATATCAATTAATAGGCAAGTTTTTTCTTTCTGGTTTTTCACAATAATGTCTGGCCTATTTGATTCAATTTTTCTGTCGGTGTAGATGGTGTAATTCCATAGAATGGTGACATCTTCTATTTCTGTAACCGGTGCTGGGTGATGTTCATACCAGTGTTTGTTTACAGATTTTCCATAGTGTTTGCACATTGTCCAATGTAAATATTGCCCCACTATATCGTGACGATTTTTATAGTCATTTGGGGCAAGTGCAGAACATCCTAAGATTAGATGGTCTATTTTTTCTTGTTATTTATCACAGAACCTGCATTTTGGTTTTAAATTATTATGCATAATATTTGCCTGAAAGTTCCTAGTGAAAAGACTTTGGTCTTGCACTGCAAGAATAAAGCCTTCAGTCTCAGACTTTAGTCCAGATGCACGTAACCATCGATGAGTATCAACTTTATCAACATTGTATTTATTGGCTCGTTCTGGATATTGGCCATGCAAAGGTTTGTCTTGCCAGCGTTGTTTCATCTGTTCAAGAGCTTTATCTTTGGCTTTCATTTTCATATTTTTTGCCGCAGTAGTTGGTTCTTGGCTTCCGTTTTGCTTTTCTACAGAATCGACTAACTGTAAATCTTGTTTGTATTTACTGCCTTCTTTCATCATTGAATATTTTTCTTTCTGTTTTCATGTTGTTTGACTACTTGTATCATCCAGTCCTTTGTTGTTTCTATGTATGTTAGTAAGCCAATAGTTGTTGTCTTGTTTAGCAATTCTAGCTGAATAAGATCTCTTCCATCTTCTTTACGGGGTATGTATAGATGGTCTACATCAGCCTTTGGATGATGCATCTTATGCTTTGAAAAAAGCTTTCTTGTTTTAGAATCCATTCGTCTGATGTCGTTTAGAGTCCAGTTCAAGATGTTGAAACTATATTGGACCACTGGGATGGCAAGGCTATTAATGGCCATAATTCTGTTCTGATAATATCAATCGTAGCCTTCTATAGTACTCTTTACGCACTATTTCTTTCATTTTTTTATGGTGAATTTTGTCCCTCTTATTTACACCTAGGCATTTATAAGCTTCTTCTGGCTCTAAATCTTTTATTGTTGCAGTAGGGTCTAAGCTAATTGAGGATGTTTGTTGTAGCGATCCTCGTAAAACTCTAGATTTAGCACATTTATTCAAATTGAATTTCATTCCAGTATCTTCACTGAAGCATTTTACAATTTGCAGAAGACCTTCCAGTTCATTATCATTCTTAGCATACAACTTTAAGTCATCCATGTAAAATAGATGGCTTATTTTCTTTTGAGCTATTTTATAACCACATTCTGTCTTGTTATGTTGACTGGTTAATGCTATTAATGATATGCAAAATAGTAAGGGAGACAAAGAGTCACCTTGGAATATACCTCTTTTGATGTTTATTTCACCAGACTTATAGGTTCCATTTATGATTGAGGTAAAGGGTTGTTTTCCATATTGACATGCATTGTTTGATGAAATTGATGATGGGTGATATCTTGTATATATTTAAGGTCTTTAAGATATAGGAGTGTGGTACACTATCGAATGCCTTACGATAATCTATCCAGGCAGTACTAAGATTTTTTCTTTGCATTGTCGCAGTTTTCCAAGATCATCCTGTTAATAAGTAATTGGTCTTTACATCCGTAACAGCCACATTTGCACTTTTTTCGTTCAAGAAGAAATATGTATGTCTTGTTAAAATAGATGTTAATAGTTTGTATGTTGTCTGAAGGCATGTAATTGGTCTGTAGTTTTTCGGGTTATTTGTGTCACTATTCTTGGGTAGAAGAAATGTAATTCCTTTGATCATCCATGCAGGAATTTTAGTGGGATCGTTAACCATTTCTTGAAATTCTTTGGCTAGTTTTTATGTGCTGTATTTAAATAATATAGCCAAAAGTTAGTAATTTTATCTATTCCCGGAAATTTCCATTTGTGTGCTTTTTTCAGTGCATATTTAACATCCTCTTCTGTGAATCCAGCCCATGTCTGTCCTGTTTTTTTTCATTCGTTCAATCTCTTGCGCAGTCCAGTCTGCCTTTTTGTTATGTTCTTTAGGGTAAGCCTATTTCTTCCCCGGAACTGTATAACTTCATCCATTTTGGGTAGGGACTGTCACTTCAATTCTTTTTTTTACCTATTTCCCTGTAAAATTTCTTTGCATCGGTTTGAAAAGTCTTGTTTTGTCTGTAGAATCTTGATCTTTTCTCCTAGCGTCTTATTCTTTGAGCCTTCAGTTGTATTTTTTGCTTTATTTTTTCCTTAGTTGATAGGACTTCATTTTCATTTCTAATGTTGTATTTTCTTTCGACTCTTCTACCTTTTCTAGATCTTACATTTATTCCTCTTGTCAGTTCATTGAGTACTGATAATTCACTTCGAAGTTCGAATTCTTTTTCTATTTTTCTTTTCCAAGGTGGATCTTCATGTCTGCGAGGCAACCTTGTTTTTAATTTGATGTTCAATTTTTTTTGTTGTTGCTATTGCTGATGCATATAGGGCTTCACTGAGATTTATATGAGTGCCTTCTTCATCTAAAATTAATCTGAGTGCTGCATTGTAGAGCTTAATATTTTCGAGATTATGTTTTGTTGGTTGCAATTTGGGGAGCTGTTCTCGTTCTGCCATTGCAATATTTTGTATTTGAATTATATGATTCTTAATTTCTTCCTTGGCTTCTTGTATACTGTTTATTATTATTATTATGTCATTTTTCATCATATTTCGATTTCTGCTTTGGTCTCACTACCAACCAAGTCTGCGGGGAGACCTAAGGCAGGTAGTGGCGTGTTGTTATGGCTCCATTTCATGTTTTTCTATCTTCCCTATCATCTCCAGCATTACATAGATAAAGTTTTCCTTAGTGTGTGGGCTGTACATAATAAGACAATTTTTTGTATATCTCTTAAGCTGGGGTTTCCAGGGATTCATTCAATGTGTTGTTTTGTTCCATTTTTTATCATTCCGAGTGCACCTACTATCACTGGCACAACTCTTGTTTTCAATTTCCACATTTTTTCTATTTCAATTTCCAGGTCTTTATATTTTGACAGTTTTTCAAATTCCTTGATTGCTATGTTACAATCCGCTGGACAAGCCATATCAATTAATAGACAAGTTTTCTCCTTCTGGTTTTTAACAATAATGTCTGGCCTGTTTGCTTCAATTTTTCTGTCTGTGTAGATGGTGTAATCCCATAGAATGGTTACATCTTCTATTTCTGTAACCGGTGCTGGGTGATGTTCATACCAGTGTTTGCCTACAGCTTTTCCATAATGTTTGCATATTGCCCAATGTAAATATTGCCCAACTCTATCGTGGCGATTTTTATATTCGTTTGGGGCAAGCACAGAACAGCCTGAGATTAGGTGGTCTATTGTTTCTTGTTGTTTATCACAAAACCTGCATTTTGGATCCATATTATTATGCATAATATTTGCCTGAAAGTTTCTCGTGAAAAGACTTTGGTCTTGGGCTGCAAGTATAAATCCTTCAGTTTCAGACTTTAATCCAGATGCACGTAACCATCGATTTAATCCAGATGCACGTAACCATTATTATTATTATTATTATTATTATTATTATTATTATTATTATTATTATTATGTTGTCATTTTTCATCATATTTCTATTTCTGCTATGGTCGCACTACCAACCAAGTCAGCGGGAAGACCTAAGGCAGGTCATGGTGTGTTGTTATGGCTCCATTTCATGTTTTTTCTATCTTCCCCATCATCCCTAGCGTTACATAGGCAAAGTTCTCCTTAGTGTGTGGGCTGTACTTAACAACATAATTTTTTGCATATCTCTTAAGCTGAGGTTTCCAGGGATTCTTTCAATGTGTTGTTTTGTTCTATGTTTTATCATTCCAAGTGCACCTACTATCACTGGCAAGATTCTTGTTTTCAATTTCCACATTTTTTTCTATTTCAATTTCCAGGTCTTTATATTTTGACAGTTTTTCGAATTCCTTGGTTGCTATGTTACAATCCGCTGGACAAGTCATATCAATTAATAGGCAAGTTTTTTCTTTCTGGTTTTTAACATTAATGTCCGGCATATTTGCTTCAATTTATCTGTCTGTGTAGATGGTGTAATTCCATAGAATGGTGATGTCTTCTATTTCTGTAACCGGTGCTGGGTGATGTTCATACCAGTGTTTGTTTACAGTTTCTATAGTGTTTGCACATTGTCCAATCTATCGTGACGATTTTTATATTCATTTGGGGCAAGTACAGAACATCCTAAGATTAGATGGTCTATTGTTTCTTGGTATTTGTCACAGAACATGCATTTTGGATCCACATTATTATTATTATTATTATTATTATTATTATTATTATTATTATTATTATTATAGCATACTGTAAATCAATAGCTATAAAGTTTCGGTGTGAAAATGTGGTCCATTTATTTGGTAATATATATAGATAAGGTAATTTTATAAAATAAAATGAAAAAATCATAAATAAAAAATATATAAAAACATAAGAATAAAGAGGTCATTCAATTAGATTAATTAAATGGCGTGGGAGGTTATAACTTTTTTAAATAATGGTGTGTGTGCGTGTAATAGTCAGCAGTGTCTTAATTTTTTGCCAAAGAAAGCAAGACATGTCAAAATTTGTAAACCGGAAATAAGAGAAATATATAAAGGAGAAAAAAGAAAAAGGAAAAAAGAAAAAGAAGAAGACGAAAGAAGTGACAGGAGAAAGAAAAGGGAAAGACTAACAAAGAAAAAACGAAAGGTTGGAAAGATAAAATAAAATAAAATAAAATAAAGTAAATATAAAATAAATAAAATCAAAACTTATATAAAAAACAAGAATAATGTGAAAAAATTAAAATTAAAATTAAAATTGATATATAAATAAAAATAAATTCTTAAAGTGGTGTGTTCATATGTACGGATAAAAGAATGAAAACAATTAAAAAATTGCTAGTTAAATAAGCCCTCAATACTAAAGGGCTGTATTTTAGTACTACAATCCATCCCTAAAAACAGTGGCAATAATTGCAAGGATATTAAATTAATCTTAATACCAAACATAATTGAAATAGAAAAAAACTTTAGTACACACCATCATTTAACCAAAGTGAGGTAATATATTCCTTAATCTAGTTCAAAAACGCATTCCAATTAATAATCCACTTAGCAAATTCTTTAATAAAAATACACTGAAACTTAGTTATAGCTGCATCTATAATCTTGATATGGAAATAAAAGAATAATAAAATCATATGACAACATTATGATATTAATTAAAAAATAATGATAATAACACAAATTCCTGAAATTGTCAAAACCCTAACGTATATTCTTTACAAAAAAAAATGCTTTACAGATCCCATTGTATACCAAGCTACCATCTCCACTACTGAAAATCCTAATCTTACAATACATTATATCGGATGTACTAAGAATAATTTTAAGTCTAAATTTTACCAGCATAACTTATCTTTCAGTAATGAAGTATATGGTAATTCTTCTTCTCTCTCGAAATACTACTGGCAATTGAAAGATGCAAATACAACTCCTACAGTTAATATTAACTAAAGCTAGAACATGTAAGTCGTTACATGAAAAGTGTTTCCTTTGCTTACAAAAAATCCATATAATAAAATTCCAATAAAACTGTCTTATTGAACAAACGTAATGAAATCACTAATTTTTGCCACCATAGAATTTTCCTTACACTTTAACATATCTGAAATTATCTCAATTTCATCACAATATTTTTACTATTTGCTCTTTTTATACGTTAAAAATTTAGCTTATTTAACAAGAAAAAATTCAATTACTATCATACTTTATTTGTACTTATGAAGAAATTCACCGAAGAATTTATTTTTATTTATATTTCAATTTTAATTTTTTACATTATTTTTATCATTTATGTTGGTTTGGATTTTATTTATTTACTTTACTTTATCTTTTCCAAAGTTTCACTTTTTCTTTGTCAGTCTTCCGCTTTTCTATCTTGTCTCTTCTTTTTCTTTTACCTTTTTATTTTTTATCCTTTGTCTTTTTCTCTTTTTTTCGAATTTTACATTTTCGATATGTCTGGCTCACTGTGGCAAAACATTGAAACACTACTGTCTATGAGTCGTACACACACCATTTTTTAAAATGATATAACTACCCACCCCACTTAATTAATTTCATTGGCTGACCGCTTAATTCTTATGTTTTTACTTATTTATTATTATTTTAATATTTTTATTATTTATTTTATTTCTTAAAATCTCCTTATATATATTACTAAATAAATTAACCACATTTTACTGCCCGATAATAGTGTTTTAACACCGAAAATTCATAGCTATTGAATTGCATTATGTTATTATTATTAAAAAAATAATTAGCATGTATATATATATACATATATATATATATATATTCTTCACTACTCAACGACATAATTATTGCAAACAAATATTAAAGCACAGTTAAAGAGCAAACACGCAGCAAGAGCTTTAATAATTGGTGGTAAAGTTTGATAACTGATAGTCAAGAGTATGAAATGAGCCGACGTAACCTCGCTATTGTCGCTTTCATGAACCGTATCTTGCTATTGTCTGTCTCTCCATGAGCGTGTCAGGATATATATATATATATATATATATATATATATATATATATATATATATATACACACAAATAAATACACAACAGTCTTTATTATAATAGAGAGAATATTAATGGTCTTGGCAGTATTTTGGAATAAGTAGGTATACTTTGCACTTAGCCCGGTATTAGAAGTTCAGATAGAGGCGCAAAAAACAGGATTTATTGTCATTGGTAGGAAGAACAACCCAAGATGCGAACTACAAATTGGAGGTGTCAGAGCCAAACAAGTGCATAAATGTAATTTTATGGGAGGTGTTGTAGCAGTTATTATATTATGTTTCTACTATTTCCAACGGTACTCTCACGAGGACTCTATCAGAACTCTCTCGGAACACTAGATATTTGCCAGAAACCTTCTTACTGAGGCCGGCTGTGACGCAAGGTCGGTTTTTAACGTAGGAATTCCGAGTCCCTAAGCTGAGGAAATATTCCCCGCAGACCTTGCATAAGGCAGGCTCAGGCACCTGTCCGTTTTTCACCAGACAAAACTCTGCCCTTCAACACGAGCCTCGTCTAAGTTCCTGTCCGCCCCGAGGCAGAGAGTCCGACAAGGTAAAGATCAGCGTGGATGTTTAGGTATCATCCGGCCTCCACAATGAGGTGGAATACAGAAATAGGCTTTTTCAAAAAGGAAGCTCCGAGCTCTTAAGCCCAGGAAAATATTTTCCATGTACCCAGCACAAGGCAGAGTCAGGAACCTGTCTAATTTCCTCTGCCCTTCGGTTGAGCCTCATCTGGATTTTTCTCCATCTGAAGGCAGAGAGACCGACAAGGCTGATTTTGACGTGAAAGTCTGGATATTTATCTGCCTTCCCACGGAGTCTGCATGCGGCAAAAGGTTTTTTTAGTAGGATCTCCGTCTTCTTAGGCTCGACCAAAAATATCCCGTAGACCCTGTACAAAGCGAGGCTGAGCATCTGTCTATTCTCACCAGACGAGGCTCTGGGATCCTCTCTGCACTGAGGTTGAGAGTCCGACAAGGCAGACTTCGACGTGGAAATCTGGAATTTATCTGCCTTTCCACAGAGGTAGAATGCGGCACAAAAACTTTTTGAAATGGAATCTCTGTGTAACGAAAGACATTATCTCGAAATTCGAAACAAGCGCGAACGTGCCTGCAAAATAATAACAAAGAAATATGGCCGCTAATAAAGACAATTTATGCGCGCCTATCTCGTCCAAAACGAGACGATATTCGCACACATGCAAATTTTTGGCCGTCTTGGAATAGCATGAAAAGTGGGGTGCCAGCAGCGGTAGTAGTTTTTGTTTTTCGGCAGACTGCGTGTGTTAAAGTTGGACGTGCGGATTGACAGTCAGATTGACAAAGAGGAAGTGGGAGCGGCTTTTTTCGTCTGTTTCCCAACTGCCCAGGGGAACGGCTGAGAAAGGGAGACACGAAATTCATTTCCTAGAGGCAACCGAAGAAGAAAGAAAAACAGCTGGTCTACCGGCGAGCGTTACACTGCACTTTTTGACCCCACTCATCATCATTTTTTCTACACTCCGAGCCATTAAGCTCGGCAAAAAATATCCCGTAGAACCAGCACAAGGCACTTGCATAATTTTCCTTAGACGACGCTCTGCCCTTCAGCTAAGCCTCGTCTAGGTTCCTCTCACCCTGTATGCAGAGACCGACAAGGTAGACTTTGACGTAGAAGTCTGACACTGAACTTTCTTTAAGCCCATTATTTAAGGCGTCATGCCTAGTTCATTTGTGTTAAGGGGGGTCTATTTTTCTCCACAACCATAACAGACAACAGAAAATGGGACACAGAAATCCGGACACATATTGCAATAGCAATATGTGTTCGGATTCAACCATCAGCGACGATTTTATCTTGTGTTGACATAAAACTCCGCTAAGCAATGTTTTTGTGTTAACGTCCTTGTAACCTCTCTGAAGATGGCTCATGTGAGCCGAAAGCTTAGAACCAACTTAATAATAAATTATCCAAATGTTGGAGAATTTTTGTCTCTATTTTCAACTGAAAGTAAAGCCAAAATACGATGTTTAGAACGGGTCATGATTAAACATAATAGACATTCATTGACATAAAACTCTGCTAGGCAACGGCAATAGTTACCAAAAATAACAAACGCAGTTCGCAAATTTGCAATGCGGTTGTATGACATCACACCGCGTGATAGCGCGAAATGACAACAGAACCATGTATTTAAATGCAATATATTATGTTATGACCGGATTTAAACGTGATTCTATTAAGTGTGGGTTGTTTGGATTTAATGTACGTTAATCAACGCAAAACAAAATCGTCGGTGATGGTGCATGTTATTGTATTACAATCTAAATAACCTCTCTGAAGATGGCACATGTGAGCCGAAAGCTTAGAACCAAATTAATAAAAAATTATCCAAAATGTTGGAGAATTTTTGTCTTTATTTTCAACTGAAATTAAAGCCAAAATACGACGTTTAGAACGGCTCATGATTAAACATAATAGACATTCACTGTCTCTTATATTTAACAATATATATATATATATATATATATATATATATATATATATATATATATATGGATGAAAGTGTTTTAAAACCTTTAAGTAATTTCAGGTTTTGAAAATTGCGCGTTCATAAAAAAATCCCAATTACGCGAGCGTTAAAAAAAAAACCCGGTAAAATCAGTTATTGTAAATCACCTGAAGACACCAAAAGGTGGAAACCTGGGTCGCGAAATAACTAGTTTCCAAATTATATATATATATATATATATATATATATATATATATATGCATTTGTATGAGTAATGACAAAAGGGGAACTATCTACCTAACTCTCTATTTATCTATCTACACACATAAATATACATACATACATATGCATATATATATATATATATATATATATATATATATATATGAATAAGCTTGTATTTTGTCATGTGATGGACTTTATCAAGCCAACTGTAAGGATATCTGCACATAAACACACACACACACACACACGCACACACGCAAATACACACACACACACATATATATATATATATATATATATATATATATATATATATGCCTGTGCGTGTGTTTCTCTATCTATCTTTCTATATTTTTAATATAATTTCTAAAATATTTGTTTGTGTCTATATCATTCAAACAATCAATCAATCTCTATTTTCCCAGCAGTTTTCCATTTTTCCTTGTAACAACAAAGTCAATTACCCAGGCCCTAACCGAAAGTGGGGAATAACGAAATTCCTCGAATTTTTCCAGCTATTTTTGCCAGGCTCATTCCCACCGCGAACCCCATCGTCTCGCAAGAAATCAACGTTGTCTTTTGCACTGAGACGAGCGCTTTCTCTTTGAAGTTGAAGACGAGGCTCTCCCGGGAGCTCCATCCGACTTCCTATCGCAACGTCTTCTGGGTATTATCCTGAAGGACTGCTATATACACTCTTGGCCTCAAGAATACTGCTTTAATAAAATTTGTTTTAGCATATTTGTCGTTGTAGACTAGTAGAAAAGAGACAAATGGAAATGTTTGATTAAATTTTATTAATTTTTTTCATATTTATTTACTCAAAGGCGGTAATTCTCTTTTTGTCTCCGTGAAATCTGACGTTGTCAGTGATTTTTTCTCCCGTTTTAGTTTCCTTTTCAGAATTTCATTCTTTCATTTTTGATATGACTGGTTTAAGGAGAATAAATATCGACAAGTAAGTAAAATAGACTATATATTTGGGCGGATCACTATATCTTTAGCCTGAGGTGTTTGCTCGAGTATTGATCTGTAATGACAACTGTATGTTCGGATATTGCTATTAATATTCACCATTGTTTGACTAGGAGGTTTATGAGAGAAAAATAGGTGTTTGCGATGGGAAGTGGATGTGAAGATAGTATAATGGTTAGAAGCCCGAAATGAAAAATCGCTGACGTCGAGATCATTACATTCAATTTCGCAAATATAACATTTGGAAAGGTATGAACCCATCAATACTATATCTCCATTATTATGGGTTAAATAACATGACAGACTGGATTGGTAACTAAGTATAAAAGCATTCAAAATCTGTCGAGGTAGGTTGGCTTTATGGGTGTGGATGATACACATGTGAATCTGAGCAGGTAGATCTGCTCGGAAAAGAGTAACCATGCTGAAGATGAGAAATCACAATGATTTTTAGTGTGCATTCAAGTCGAAACATGATAAGCTAATCATGAAACATGAAACATGATCAGCTAATGTAATCTTTTCTTTATTCGTTACGCTAATTTAATGGGGTACTGAAAATTATATATATATATATATATATACATTTTACAATTCTGACTTTTAGTTAAGTGCGCGGATTGAAGAGTGACCGTTTTAAAATTTAAATATTTATTACCTAGTGAGCAGTCTATTTATTTCTGAGAATATATATATATATATATATATATATATATATATATATATATATATATATATATATAATGGTTTAAACTATAAATTATATAGATTACGAAAAACACTTTCATAAATTCAATTACAAACATATATATATATATATATATATATATATATATATATATATATATATTACAGATTGGAGGTCATGGATAAGAATAATCATATTTTACTTTTTTTTTTTAAACCATAGCTACATGTAAGCCTTCAAAAGTCGGTGTATATAAGCTCCCTTGTAATACCATCTGAAATTAGAATCCTAAAAAATATCATAATTCTGCTTATAATCACCAGTTTTTGTTTTGTTTGTTTGGCCATCAAAGGTACACTACCAGCCATAATTATTAGGCTACTCCAGAGTTTTTAAAAATTATGTATTTCATACTATTTTTTAGTATTTATTGCCAAGTGAATAATTGTAAATGAAAATAGAATGATTCTTTTGTTAATAATCCACTATAACATGTGCATTAAATGGATTTTTAAATATTTAATAATTACCTATATTGCAGTTTCATCAATTAAAGAATGAAGAAAATTTAGGGCGTTTTGGACGCGTTCGTCTTCGCTTTCTTGCCTTGTAAAATTTTACAAAGTAATAATAACAAAAGAAACATTCTATTTTCATTTAGAATTATCCACTTAAAAATAGTATGAAATACATCATTTCTTTTAAAAAAAAGTCGGGTGGCCTAATAATTATGGACGCTAGTGTAGATCGATTTTTTTATTAATTAAAAACACTTGAAAATCGGTCATCATGTATTGTTATTTACATTTTCTCATAAATTTAATTTAAAGAACTAGTGATCAATCACAAATGTCTATTCAGTACCCAATGTCTTCAGCAGTTTTTACATTTCCTCGCTGCTGCAACGCTAAAAGAAAATAATATCTTTAAGATATTTTGTCCGTTACACATATCGGTGAGATAGCACTCCGCCCACGTCTATTGAACGGGTGAAGAGGCTCATCCATTGTTTCCTGTTTAGGATGCGGTTTCCGGTTTTCTCTTTTCCAATCTTCTCACTTTTTTTTTTCAATTGGAGTAGATAGACTAAACTATTGCCCGGTTCACACTCCGCCCACGTCTATTGAACAGGTGAAGAGGCTCATCCATTGTTTCCTGTTTAGGATGCGGTTTCCGGTTTTCTCTTTTCCAATCTTCTCACTTTTTTTTTCAATTGGAGTAGATAGACTAAACTATCGCCCGGTTCACACTCCACCCACGTCTATTGAACAGGTGAAGAGGCTCATTCCTTGTTTCCTGTTTAGGATGCGGTTTCCGGTTTTCTCTTTTCCACTCTTCTTTTTTTTTTTTCAATTGGAGTAGATAGACTAAACTATTGCCCGGTTCACACTCCACCCACGTCTATTGAACAGGTGAAGAGGCTCATCCCTTGTTCCCTGTTTAGGATGTGGTTTCCGACTTTTTCTTTTCCAATCTTTTCACTCCTATGTAGCCCCCTGCGCATCGGTGGCGTTACCGCCTTGCTCGGGGTGATAGGAATAAAAAAATAAATAAATAAAATAAAATAAAATACTCGACATGTTTTAATCGAACCTGCATCAACGCTGTCATAAATTTGCTCTTCAGTTGCACCAGGACGATTCTTGTTGCAATTTCTACCAATTTTGTAACTCTCATCATTTTAAACATTTCTTCTTGCTATCCGTCAAATAGCAGAAGATGGAAAGTGCGACACAGAGATCCGAAGGCGAATTGGCATGGCGAAGGACGCGTTCCAGAATCTGAGTAAAGTACTAAGACACATTAAAATTTCACTAGAATCAAAGAAGTGAGTACTAGATTGCTATGTGATGTTAGTTCTTCAATACGGCAGTGAATGTTGGACAATATCAATAAAGATGAAGGGAAAACTTGAAGCAGCTGAAATGTGGTTCTACAGAAGAATCCTTCGGATATCATGGACCGAGCATGTGAGCAATTATGAAGTGTTGGAAAGAATGGCAACGAAAAGAACGTTAATAGTGAGCACCGGTAAGAGACAACTGAAGTTCCTGGGATATGCAATGAGAAAAGAGGGTTTGGAGAACCTGATACTAACAGGCCAGATGGAGGGAAAAGGAGACAGAGGAAAGCAACAGATAACATATTTGAAGGGTCTGAGCAGGTGGATGACAGAACGGGGGTTGCATGATGTAACAGGAGAAAGCGTGCCAGAGATAGGGAGACGTGGAAAGCCATGATCGCCTACGTCCTGAAAGGACAGGGCACATAGAAGAAGAAGATGATCCGTTAAATCTTTAGGAACATTTAAAACTTCAAATTCGCAACGTTCTTATTCACTGGAAACTTCGAAAATAAAGTTAATAAAATAAAACTTGTTGCAGTTCGTTTATATCTGCCCAGAAAAAAAATCGAATTTGCTCCAAACAGCGCAGATAACTGTTGACGGCATTTAGTAAATGAAAACTAAATACAGATCCCGGTTCACACTCCACCCACGTCTATTGAACGGGTGAAGAGGCTCATCCCTTGTTTCCTGTTTAGGATGTGGTTTCCGACTTTCTCTTTTCAAATCTTTCCACGTTACCGTCTTGCTCGGGGTGATATAATTAAAAAAAAAAAGATCATCAGCTAAACAAAGAACCGAAAAAGTCCGGGAAACCAAAATGAAACATGTAAAGAAATTTAAATCTCTGGGATGTGTTCTGACAGAGGATGGGAAGTGCGACACTGATATCCGAAGACGCATTGGCATGGCCAGTGACAGCATTTCAAAATTTACTAGAGTCATTAGTGACAGGAAGATCTTATTAGAAATTAAAAAAGTTACTATACTGCTATGTAGTATATGTCATTCTATATTGCAGCGAATGCGGGATGATCTCTTCAAGGATGAAGGGGGGCTCGAAGCAGCAGAAATGGGGTTCTGCAGAAGGATGCTGAGGATGCCACGAACCGAACACATGAGCAACAGCAAGGTATCGGGGCGAGAAGAAAACTTATACTTAGCATCAGGAAGAGACAGCTGAGGTTTCTGGCACACGTAATAAGGAAAGAGAGTTTAGAGAATCTAATACGCACAGGATGGATAGAGGGAAAGAGAAACAAAGGAATCCAGTGTGATACATATTTGCCGAGTTTGAGCAAATATATTGTGGAGCGGGTTTTGGGGGAGATATCAAGAAAAAAAGTATTGAGAGCGACAAGGGACAGGGGCAAGTGGAAGTCCATGGTTGCGTCATATAAAAGAACAACAAGAAGAATAGTATTCCTTTAATGTATTAACAAAAGTGGCTAATAACGTGAGATACGAACTGCATATATATATATATATATATATATCATCAGCAGAAAGATCTGTTCCGCATATCATAGAGTTAGACATCCGATTGCTTTTACACAAGGTTGAAACCCAACGGAACTGCCGTTAGTCGGCAATTCTACCTCTGAGCTAAGACCGCTCGGTAGGATAAAACAGATTTTTAGCGTGTGATATACCATGTATAAATACGCCTCTCTCTCTCTCTCTCTCTCTCTAAATATATACATATATATATATAGAGAGAGAGAGGGAGAGAGAGAAAGAGACAAACAGAGAGACAGAGAGAGAATATAAAACATGCTATAACATATGTTAACGAAATAAATATTATTCGTTCTACTTTGTGTTTAGTCCTTTTTTAAGAATAGTGTTTTTTTGGGGGAATACGGAATTTTATTCCATCCATACCTACCTTCTCTCTCTCTCTCTCTCTCTCTCTCTATATATATATATATATATATATATATATATATATAATAGAGATAATAACTATACTCGTGTTGAAAAAAGTTCCACGAATCTACGAAGAAGGGAAAAATGGTTTTAAAAAATAAAGAGCTAAGTACATGAACATCATTCAAAAGAGTTCGGACCGAGTCAGCATGTAGCCCAAAGAAAAATCACCGACACGAGTAATCAGCTTACAAAAAAGCGCTCAATACTTTACTATATATATATATATATATATATATGTATATAAACTTATATATATATATATATACGTCTAGATATATATAGATCTTATATATATATATATATATATATATATATACGTCTATATATCTATATACATAAATGTATATAGATACATATATGTATACATATATGTATATTTAGACATCGTATTTCAATTCCAACATGATTTATTGACTAGACAATATGTTTGTATTTTACAGCGGCTGCCGTAAACTGTATAGAATGCGCGTTATAGAATAGTAGATACCGGCTTGAAACGAGAATTCAGTTGAATTCGTTGCAATCACTTGATCTGTCACTTCTCCCTCCAGCTATGGATTAAATAGGATGACAGATAGGGTTCTATAGCCTTGGTTGTCAACCAGTCTACCACTGAAAGTAATGGCAACTAACTGCGGGAAAATCCTCTGCCCAGTCAGTCATGCATACAAAGAGACATTATCGCCTACGCGGGTATTACGTAACAGATTTGACTAACCGTAAACTCTAAAATTTATAACTAAAAAACGAAGAATTTGCACACGTATGTTTATCTGGAATTTTATACTTGTTTTGTTGTGAGAAAGCTTGTATTTTAATGCACACTCACTCTCTCTCTCTTTCTCTTTCTCTCTCTCTCTCTCTCTATATATATATAAATATATACATATGTGTGTGTGTGTGTGTGTGTGTGTGGGAGAGAGAGCGCAGAATATGTTCATTCAAATATTTTTCATCGAATACTTAGCACTTGGATTAGAAAAAATACGGCACTCTCTTTGACGAATTTCATCTTGACATGTAACTGATTAGAGTACAGTGAAAGATCAGTATAAAAATAAATAGATCCAATATGAACTATATATATATATATATATATATATATATATATATATGGTTTTTCATTTATGAATCCGACTAATTTTTAAAAACAAGATTAAAAAAAACTGAGGGTATATATATATATATATATATATATATATATATATATATATATATATATATATTACATTCAAAAAAGGAAATGTATATAGGTAAAATACCCCAAACCAGATCTTATTAATATTAATTTTCCCAATATTACAAATGATCCTGATGGAGGACTTGATGTAATTAGTATTATCTATTTTACAGAGCCAAATATGTATATTATATCAATAAAGTCCGAAAATTACCTTTCGTTGAATAGCTATTTCAACGAGAAAACTCTCGGTTCATCAATTTTCTCGCTGAAATAGCTATTCAGCGAAATGTAATTTTCGGAAGTTATATATATAGTACTCTGCAAAAGTATTAGGACAAGAACTGTTTTATCTTTTATGAGGCATCAAAATAAAGTTAAAAATCCCCGCTGTCATAACACTCTTGCACACTACCGGTAGTGTGCAAAAGTATTAGCACAGGGGTGATTTTCCTAAAAACCTCACTGAAATTCAAAAACAGGGTGAGAAAAGTAAATTGCTAATAAATATTGATTATTTAAAACTAGGTGTAAAAGAAATGTATTAAAAAGAAGTTATATTGAATTTTTCCTATTTTCTATTAAACAAGTTATTTTGAAACTACTCATTATTCTATTTTCCTTAGATATGACTGACTTTTTTCTTATTTCCCCTTCTCGAATTGATAAATATAATGTTACTTCGCAAGACACACTTTGGAAACAAATACAAGCTGCTTGACAAGAGATACCATTAAATACATTGAAGAAGCCTGTGGTGTCAATGTCTGGCAGAATGAAGTCTGTGATCAAAGCAAAGGCTATTATATTAAATATTAAATTTATTTTGGAACAAGTATTTTTTATTGTTGAAGAATTTGTTGAGTAAATCAAATAAAATTACTTTAATTAAATTGTTTATCTTCTGTCAATATGCCTCATAAAAGATAAAATAGTTCTTGTCCTAATAGTTTTGCACAGTACTGTATATCGATTGTACGTAAATTATACTTTATCATAGGGCTATGAAATTCATTCCGACGTGACTTACAATTTCACTTTTAGAAGTGCAAGATCTCCACCTCACCAAACTAAACGGTCAGTATCCACTTCCGTGTAACTAACTCAAGCATTGTCCCGACCAAATTTTACATATAAACAGAAGTATAAACATTCCTTTTCTTAATTATCGGTGAAATGTTTTGACTACGGGGAAAAATCTATTTTCTATAGATTTATTAACATCTTATTTTTAATTCAGAGTTGTCTTCTAGAATGGTCAGTTCACACAGCGATTTAAATCTTATCTATGGAGGGAAGAGATTGATTGATTTGTGACTGTCCTAACTGCACTGGTACGAAAACAAACGCATCAAGCTATGCCAGAATTGGAACCCTGATCTTCGACTCCATTTTCAACATCGATAACTGTTATGCTACCCATTATAAAATATCTAATACAAGTATAGAGTTTAATAATTTATTATTTCTTTTTGTTCTTTTGCAGGTAAATCCTCTTCGTCTTTGGAAGGTTCTTATGACACACGCAGCTGAGAAATTTCGTCAATTCAGGTAAGTTACAGATTCAGAATTCCAAATTTATAACCCAAGACAATTCTAATACTGAAACTATATATATATATATATATATATATATATATATATATATATATATATATGTATATGTATATATATATATATATATTAGTTTGTTGTTGATCATAATTAAACTAAACCAATACGCAGTTGTATGAGAAAATGTTAAAATGTTTAATACAATTATATTTTAGAAATTTTGAATATTTTTCATTTGGAAATAAGTTATTTCCGCGACCTAGGCTTCAAGATGTCGGGATTTTACGTAGGCGTTTTACAATGACTGACGTTACTGTTTAAAACGCTAAAATCCGTTATTGTAAATTGTTTAAAGATACCGAAAAGTTGAAACGTAACTCACGAAAATAACTCTTTTCTTACCTGTTCTTTACTTATTTTATATATATATATATATATATATATATATATATATATTCTAAACATATGCTATTAAATATAAGAGACGATGAATATCTATTATGTTTAATCATGAGCCATTCTAAACGTCGTATTTTTGCTTTAATTTCAATTGAAAATAAAGAGAAAAATTCTCCAACATTTGGATAATTATTTATTGGTTTTCTTCTCAGCTTTCGGCTCACATGAGCCATCTTCAGAGAGGTTGTTTAAACTGAAATATTATAAAATCCACCATCACCGACGATTTTATTTTGTGTTGACATAAAACTCCGCTTGGCAACGGCAATAGTTACCAAAAATAATAAACGCAGTTCTTAAATTTGCGATGCTGTTTTATGACGTCACACCGCGTGATAGCGCGAAATGACAACAAAACCATGTAGTCAAATCCAATGTAATATGTTATTTCCTGTTTTAAAGTTGATTTTATTGACTGTTGGTTGTTTTGATTTGGTGTACATGGCCTCCAATATCTGCAGGTTCCTCTTACTGTGTGTATGAGTAAGGATCACCGTATTGTTGACCAACAGATATTGGAGGCCATGTACATCAAATCAAAACATATTATAATATTTCAGTTTAAACAACCTCTCTGAAGATGGCTCATGTGAGCCGAAAGCTGAGAAGAAAACCAATAAATAATTATCCAAATGTTGGAGAATTTTTCTCTTTATTTTCAACTGAAATTAAAGCAAAAATACGACGTTTATAACGGCTCATGATTAAACATAATAGACATTCATTGTCTCTTATATTTAATAGCATATGTTTAGAAAATTACTTGCTGCCTCTATATACTAAATATATATATATATATATATATATATATATATATATGAATAGAATAAATAAAGAACAGGTAGAAAAAGTGTCTTTATTCTAACATATTTCACTTTATAAAGAAATTTTATAAAGAGGAATGATTTAAAATTTTCTCTTTAGATAAAACAAAACAAAAAAAATAAATAAATAAAATCCAAAGAGACAGTATGTTGAATGAGGTTGGATTTCATTAGTCAGATACATGTCACCTGTAATGAAGCAATAGATGATTTTTTTTAAATGTAGAAAAGCTTAAAAATGTTCTTTACTTATTCTAATGTCGGGTTTCAATCAATATCTTCAATACGTAGTCATCCGCAGACAGATCTGTTTCGCTGTATGACAGCTCATCAGTACAGTTAGACTCCGATTGCTTTTTAACCAAGAATAGAAACCCGACCGAATTGCCGTCAGTCAGCGACTCTACCTTTGAGCTATGGACGCTCGGTAGAAGAAGGCTGACTTTTTAGCCTGTATATTATCATTATACACGCCCAATATCTGTGAGTGTTAGTGTAACGATATATACATTTTTATATAACGGAAAATTTTAGGAAAGTCTATGACAAAGTGGAACATTTTACTTGTAACGCGTTTCGTCTATTAAAACTTTATCAGTTTAACGTTTACTCGTATATATTGATCAGATTGCATATATTGATCAGATACGCATGATGAATATGGGACTTCGAAATTAAAGAAAACTTAAAAATTCAGTGTCACGTCCTCTTCATGTGTAATCAGATAAACTTATACATTAATTTAGTCTGATGAAGTCCTAAAAGACGAAACATGTCCCATGAAAAACTTATCCACTTTGTCATGAATTATCCTAAATCTTATATATATATATATATATATATATATATTGCAAATTGCCTGAAGACACCACTCATGGTACAAACCTAGGTCGCGTAATAACTCATTTACTAATGGAAAATATTCAAAAGTTCTACAATATAATTGTATTGAACAATTTTTAATACAAATGTGTATTTGTCTAATTTTATTATGACTAAAAACTAAGTTATTAAGCAATCAATCAATCAATCAATATATATATATATATATATATATATATACATATATATACATACACACACACACACATATATATATATATATATATATATATATATATATATATATATGTTTGCACATGAAGGATATAATAACGAATGCCAGTTCAATTTTTAATGCGAAAAAAAGACAATGAAAACTGTATTCAACCTTCACTTCCAATGCCCGATGCCTAATGAGAAAGCAATTTTAAGATCCCACGTTCAAAGAAATCTGTTTTGTTTCCCAATTTGACAGGCTCTTTTCAACGTGAAGGATTAAGAATATTTTGACACAAATTAAATCTCTTAGTGATAGAAGTAAATGAATATATTTAAGTGCTGATTTTGTTGACTACGTAGGACGTGAAAGGCCCTCCACCTCTTCTTAAGGATCTTATTTTTTTTCTTGGGTTGTCTTGGGTTTCATTTTTTTTTTTTTCAGATCATGTCTTTGCATTGTTCGGATGGATATATAACATTTTTCTATTTTTCAAGGTAGAGCATTTTCACCAAATGTTTCGTTTATCCAGTCAAGCTGCTGCCTATAAATATTTACAGTGTTGGTCCTTGTAGATCATTATGTGCGGTATCTTTCAGATTTCATCATATTCTTCGGTATTAGTACAGGTTTCTAATTTTGTGATGACCATTATATTCTTCGTTATTTGTTGGCATGCAAAAGCGTTTTCTTTTTCATCAAATGTAACAATTCAATGTAAAAATTAATGTTGATATTCCTGGTTAAAAGACTGCTGTAGAAAATTTGAATTCAATTTTCAAAGGAAAGCTCCTCAGAAATACAAATTAACTCCGAGCATGTTTTCCTAATTAAATTGAAATGCACTACAGATGATACACTCTGAGACAGCAGAAATTACTAATTCTGAACGAAGTTTTCGACCATTCAACTTTGGCTCTGTCTTGGTCAGTTAACATAAAATTAAATTTTTTCTGAAAAACCTCACACACACACACACACACACACACACACACACACACACACACACACACATATATATATATTAATAAAAAAAAGAAGAAGAAAACTGCACTTAGCCAACGCGTTTCCTCATCTGAGGGATTTTTATAAAAAAATTTAGAAATTATTATGTTGAAGGAGTTTATATACACAGAGGCAATGAAGTCATTGGTTTATCAAAAATATATTCCTTGATAACTTTACTTTTCACCAGACTTTGATGGCACGACTCGGAGTTTCATGCGTTATGCCAGGGGTCGGCAACCTTTTGGAGAGTGAGGGCCAAAAAGCTATCTAGAATCATGGAGGAGGGCCAAACAGCTTTGGCTCCAGTGTCATGGAGAAGAACCATGTTATTAAATATGTGAATAAATTTTCTATATGTTTGAAGAAAGCTAGGATACAATATAATTTAATATCTGCAGGTAATTTTGTTAAAAAATATTACTTCTAAAAAATAAATGTTTCTTAAATTAGTACTGAAAAAAAATTCTATTAAAATTGGTTAAAAATGCAATTTTATATTCATTTAAAAGTGCCCGCTCACGGCCTCACTTTCACAGAAAAAGTGAAAGTGAGGCCGTATGCTAATTTTGGTAGTCGCTACAAATAAAAAGCCCATACTCCAGGTAAAAAGAATTTAAAAAAAAAATTTTGACGCAATTAAAAAGACTATCAACTGTCACTTTGGTTTGGTTTACCTATATATCGTGTCCAGAGAAAGGTAAGGGGCCGGACAAGATTCACTCGAGGGCCGGATATGGCCTGCAGGTCGAGGGTTGCCGACCGCTGCGTTATGAAATCATCAAGTGCATATTTCGGCATGATAGTTTAACAGATTTTAAGTTCGCACGATGTTCATGGGAATAAAATCTTATAAAGTTAAGTAACAAGATTAAAAACTTTAATATTCTAAGATTACATGTCGATAAAAACTTAAATTTAAATTTGAAATTAAAATCTAAAAAAAAAAATTTAAACATGTTAAAATGCAGGGAGAAAGAGGCATAAATCATAAAACGTAAAAAAATTAAATGTTCTAATATTACATGATAAAAAATTAAGATTTTAAATAAAAATAAAAGTAAAATATTATCCACTCTTCAGTCGTAACGACCAAACTAACATTGGTAAACTCTTCCTAAACTTAATTCACAAACATTTCTGCCATTCACCCACACTTAAAAAACTTCAACAAAAACAATGTTAAAGTCAGTTTTCGTCGCGTTAAAAATATAGATAAATATATTTCACAACATAACACTATGATAATAACTAAATACTTGGCCTACATAAATAACATCTGTCACCCACCTAATAGCAGCAATAACTCTTCTAAAATAATTGCAACTACCGAAAAAATAAAACCTGCCATTAAATGGTCAGTGTATGACCGAAAGTATTTTTTATAGAGTTCAAATTCATTCGAATGATATGATGTTATATTTAACTATGGAAGCACTTCTAACAGGTGGAAGATTAGATTTAACAACCACATGTTGTCTGTAAACAACAGTAAATACAGCAAAAGTACTGCTTTATCCATATATTATTGGAAATTAAAAAACAAGAACCCAATTATTTCATAAATTATTCTAGCTAAACCCAAACCTTACAAGACAAAAAGAGATGGATGTAATCTCTGCCTTTTAGAAAAAAAACTTTTTATCTTAAACTATATCAATAATCCTAATTTGCTTAACAAAAAAAGGGATTTAATGACAACATCCTGTCATAAAAAAATACTTACTTAAACCCTTAGGCCCAAATTGATATAGATTCCTCTATACGTTTGACCCTTTCTTTTCCTCTTTCTTCCTTACTTCCCCCTTTCTTTCTTTCTTTCTTTCTTTCTTTCTTTCTGCCGCAATATTACTTTTAACAATTTTGAATTAAACACTTTAATTTTTGCTGTTTCCATTGTTTAATTTTTAATTTTAATACTAAATTTTAATTTTTAATTTTTATTTTTGCTTTCATTTTTATTTTATTTTATTTAAAATTTTTAAACTTTAATTTTATTTGCATGTAAAATTAGATTATTTAAATTTTTACGTTTTATGATTTACGCCCCTTTGATTTTTCTCTTTGCATTTTAATATTTTTAATATTTTTTTATATTATATTCTAATTTTAAATTTTAAATTTTAATTCAAAGTTGTATTTGAAAATGGCTCTTGTGCACCGAAAACTCAGATCAAGGACCAGCTTAATGAAAAATTTCCAAAAATTTGAACAATTTTTGCCTTCATTTTCACCAGAAATTAAAACTAAAATATGTTGTTTAGAAGTGTCCATGATTAAATATAATAGACATTCATTGTCTGCTATATTTAAAAAATATATATATATATATATAATAATAAAATCGACTCCGTACGTATTCTAATCTTAAAATGTTACACAAGTAATTTTTAAGAACCACGAATAACCGGCAGAATCTAACTCCGTTATTGTCCTCGGCTATACAGCTTTGGACAACGAGGGGAAAAAAAAGAAAACTGCGGAGCACCGACAATGCATACAGTACTTCACAGCAAAGAAAAAAACCCTCAAACGGACAAACCACAAAGAAGGAAAAGTGCTCGATACTAAACTAACCAAAAAGGATTAACTAAGAGGCAGTTACGCAGAGCAAAAACACACGAGAAAAAATCGCAAGATCGCCAAGACCTACCGGCGGTTTCGCACAACGGGCCGTTGTGCGAAACCGCGGTAGGTCTTGGCGATCTTGCGATTTTTTCTCGTATATATATATATATATATATATATATATGTGTGTGTGTGTGTGTGTGTGTGTGTGTGTGTGTGTGTTCTAAAAAGGCAGTAGCTGAGGTTTAATATGCATTTTTTGAAAATGCAAAAAAAGCAGCGGATAACATATTTGATGGGTATGAGCAGGTGGATGACAGAACGTGGGTTGCGTGATGTAAGAGGAAAAAGCGTGCTAAGAGCCACCAGGGATAGGGAGACATAGAAAGCCATGATCACCTACGTCCTGAAAGGACAAGACACAAAGAAGAAGAAGAAGAAGAAGAAGAAGAAGAAGAAGAAAAAGAAGAAGAAGAAGAAGAATTTTATTGTATTTTAAGTATAGATTTATAGATTTACTTGCGAAAACTCTTCGTAAAGAAATATTAGAAAATTTCCGATAAATTTCAAACTTACTATAGTTACATCTTTTATTTTCTGATAATGTCTCCTTCGAGACCTAACTGATTTTCCTGGGATAGGTTGCCATTACTTTCTGCGGTAGACTAGTTGCAGAACCTAATGTGTCCTGCTACTCAAGGGAGATGGGATGGATTAATAGCTTTCCCAAGAGTATTTGTGCGTGAACGAATTCGAACTCGGCTCTCCGATTTCTCATTCCGAACCGATACCCATTGAAATTTTTGAAAAAATACTAATTGTAATAAGCTTTTCTAGTTATTAGGTTGTCCCAAAAGTTCGTAAACACTTGCGCAATGGGTCTATATGGTCCAGCACAATTGAGACAAGCGATGGGTTCAGAGAGGACAAGAGACACCTTCGGTTCCAAAACAAGATCGATTCGGCAAGAAAGTCATGTTGTGCGTTTGGTGGAACTTTGAAGGAATCGTGCATTTTGAGTTGGTTCCGAATGGTCGTGCCATCAGTGCCAAACTTTACTGTCAGCAACTTGAGCGGGTCTAAGAAAAGTTGAAGCAAAAGTACCCGGCTCTGATCAACCGAAAGCGCGCTTTGATGCAACAGGACAATGCCAAGCCACATACCGCCAGGAAAACCAAGACAAGTTTGAAGAGCAGGACGGCGTTGAGGCTCTGTCACATCCAGCCTACAGTCCTAACTGTGGTCCATCAGATTACGGCCTTTTCCGCTCAATGCAACACTTTCTGAAGAGCCGCCGATTCGACTCGGTTGATGAAGTCGAGGAAGCGTGTCAAGAATTCTTTGATTCGAAGCCTGCTGAATGGTACTTTGACCAGATCCGAAAGCTTGCAAATTGATGGCAGAAAATCTTGGAAAATGATGGTCTTTATTTTGAGCAATAATTTTTGTTGTTTTTGCGAGTAAGATTTTAAATTTTTGCAAGTTTTTTCTGGTAACCTTACATTACTTGGCGAGTAAAATTTCAATTTTTTGCAAGTGTTTACGAACATTTGGGACAACCTAATATTATTAGCAAATAGAGTTATTATTTCAAAATAACGTAACAGTTCAGACACAACTTTAAAAGATTTAAAAGTTTATATTATGATGAAATCTATATATATATGTATATAATCATCTGAAAACAAACTTGTTACGCAGTGCAGCTAGATTATCCCTTTAGCTACAAGCCGGGTTCGAAGTCCGACTATATATATATATATATATATATATATATATATATATATATATATACTGAATTATCAAATAAGGGATGAGCATATAGGTAAAATCTCAAAAGCCAGATCCTATTAATATTAATTTTATTAATATTAAAAATGATTCAGGTGGAGGGCTCGATGTAAATAGTATTATCTATTTACAGAGCCAAATATATATATATACTATATTAAATAACATTCCGAATTCTACAGACGCTGTATAGCTATTTCAGCGAGAAAATTCTCGCTTCGTCAGAAAAGATGAAAAACAAAAAATTACTAATTCAAATATCGTACAAAAATTCATATACAGGAGCCCAAAAATATATCCATACATAGGAAGTTAAAAAAAGGGCGGGATTAAGAAAGAAGCATTTCTTTTGTAAAAGAATTGTCGTCCAGGCATAAAAACACAGTGGCGCAATATATATATATACATACCCCAAAATTGCAATGATGCTTAACACTTAAATTAGTAGTTTTTGTCGTTTACTGGTGGAAAGGCATTTTAAGTAAGCAGGATTTTTGTCATCAAGCACTCGATATCAAGATAAGGATAGAGCGTTAATAGAATTAATGTGAAGATGTCTTATATATATATATATATATATGTATTATTCTATAATAAATTATAAAGATGCTTAAAGCCAAAATAGCTGCTTTTTCAGTAATTTACTGGTGAAAATACATTTTAGGCAAACAAGATTTTTGTCAATAAGTGCTCGAAGTCAACATAAAAATACAGTGTTAATTTAATTAATGTGGAAAAGTTTGTCACTTAGCTGAACAGTGTTGTTTTAATCATGCCAACTTTGAAGTTTGGCGAAGGCATTATTGTAATGCCATCACTCTTCACGGTCATTTGGCTTTTTCTCATGAAAACTGACAAACTTCTCCATAAAAAGTGATACATTCTCTACATTTTATATATATATATATATATATATATATATATATATATATATATATATATATACTATATGGAGGCAGCAGATAATTTTCTAAACATATATTGTCAAATATAAGAGACAATGAATGTCTATTATGTTTAATCATGCGCCGTTCTAAACATCGTATTTTGGCTTTAATTTCAGATGAAAATAAAAACAAAAATTGTCCAACATCGGGATATTTTTTATAATGGTGGTTCTAAGCTTCAGTCAGTCAGTTAAGTGGCATACGTGATACACGCTTGGGCGATCATGTCTCTTTCGAGACATGACTGACTGGGCAGAAAATTATCAAGCAGTAGGTTGCCATTGCTTTCTGCGGTAGACTGGTTGCCGACCAAGGCTATAGAACCCAGTCTGTCCTGCTATTTGAACATAACTGGAAGGAAGAGACGGATTAATACCTTTCCCAAGGGTATTTGAACGTAAGTGAATACAATGGATTCAACTGGAATTCGAACTCGGCTCCCCGGTTTCTCGTTCCGAGCCGATATCCACTGTACCACAACTAATTCCGTCTGCTATTCGGTGACTGTTATCGTTGCATAGCAATGTTTTATGTCAACACAAGATCAAATCATTTTTGATGGTGGATGTCTTTATATTAACGTCCCTGTAACCTCTCTGAAAATGGCTCATATGAGCCGAAAGCTTAGAACCAGCATATATTTAACAATATATATATATATATATATATATATATATATATATAAAGTAAGAAATTAAGTTAAAATTTATCTTTGCAGAAATGGTATCTCTTCGTAATAGTAACGCGCTATAAACACACATACATATGTACACAAATACACACATATGTGTTTGTTCGTGTGCTCGTGTGTATGCGTGTGTGCATGTGTTTTATTTTATACGTTTTGATCTACCTTTGTAAATCTGTTAATTTATTTCGATTGCTTGATATCCTATCTATCTATCTATCTATCTATCTATCTATCGATCTATCTATTTCAGTCTGTTCATTATCTATCTATCTATCTATCTATCTATCTATCTATTTCAGTCTGTTCATTTATCTGTTCTATCTATCTATCTATCTATCTATCTATTTCAGTCTGTTCATTATCTATCTATCTATCTATCTATCTATCTATCTATCTATTTCAGTCTGTTCATTATCTATCTATCTATCTATCTATCTATCTATCTATTTCAGTCTTTTCATTATCTATCTATCTATCTATCTATCTATCTATCTATTTCAGTCTGATTTCATATCATTATCTATCTATCTATCTATCTATCTATCTATCTATCTATCTATTTCAGTCTGATCATTATCTATCTATCTATCTATCTATCTATCTATCTATCTATCTATCTATCTATCTTCGCAACAGATGTATACACGCTCCCATCAACATACACTCAAGTATATAGGTATGTGCACACATTGTACTTATTGCCCTTATTGGCCCGTGATGGTGGAAGAGGCAGGGTGTGTTCCCTCACACCGGCTCTTTTATCGACTCCCGTCTGATTCCACCATTCCGTCATGGACAGATTACTTCAAAGACACAACTCCATTTCTGCTGAGGACAGCAAAGAACGCAGAACTCTGGAAGGAGACATTTGAAGGCGACAGGAACAGATAAAAACTAGAATGAGTCGCAGGCGGTGGGAATTAACGCAGACTCATTAACGCAGACTCATTAATTATGGTTCAGATGCGAACTGGCAGTTATACAATGAATTAAACGAGTCCTAGTTTTGTTATAAAACAGATATTAAATTATTAGTTTGATGGGATGAAAAGGAAAAACATTAAATGAAAGAGCCTCGTTTTGACACGTCGTTAAGATTTTGACACCAGGGAATTATGGGTAAGGTCATCGTAGAAGATAAGAAAAATCATACATATTCAAGATTATGAAGTACCGAATCTTATACAGAAAATAATCTAGTCTTGCGCTTTTAAATTTTCTTCGACTGGTTATTCCATAATTTGGTGCCGAATGGCTGAATGACTAAGCAGAGAAAAGAAAATCAGCGAATTTTAAACTGAATATACCTATCATTATTTTTTATTTATATTTCTTAAAAGTCATGAATGTATTCATCGATCACAATAGTTAATCGCTATGTAATTGTGAAAAGAAATGTTGTTACTTAGAGTCCGATAGTTACTTTGGAAAAATAACTAATGAGAACTTACTTGAACTGTTCTCTTGCAACCATCTTTTATTTTTATGGAATAGTAGAATGCGGCTGATGACCATGCACTCAGTTTTCTTAAAGTGCATGGTCATCAGCAAAAGATACAACCCAAAATGCCAAATACAGGTGGGGGATAACAGAATCAAACAAGTCCAAGAATTTAAGTACCTAGGAAGTGTTCTAACAGGAGATGGAAAGTGCGACACGGAGATCCGAAGGCGAATTGGCATGGCAAAGGTCGCGTTCCAGAAGATGAGCAAAATACTAACACACAGGAAAATCTCAATAGAAACGAAGAAAAGAGTGCTAGACTGCTACGTGATGTCAGTTCTTCAATACGGCTGTGAATGCTGGACAATATCATCGAAAATGAGGCCAAAACTGGAAGCGGCCGAAATGTGGTTCTACAGAAGGATGCTACGGATATCGTGGACTGAGCATACAAGCAACGACGAATTGTTAGAAAGAATGGCAACAAAAAGGAAATTGATGCTGAGCATCAGGAAGAGACAACTGAAGTTCCTGGGACATGCAATGAGGAAGGAGAGCCTGGAGAACCTGATACTGACTGGACAGATAGAAGGAAAAAGAGACAGAAGAAGGCAGCGGATAACATATTTGCAGGGTCTGATCAGGTAGATGACGGAACGGGGGTTGCCAGGAGCAACAGGAGCAAACATGCTAAGAGCCACAAGGGATAGGGAGACGTGGAGATCCATGATCGCCTACGTCCTGAAGGGACAAGGCACATAGAAGAAGAAGAAGAATGCGGCTTACCAGGATTTTAGAGAGAGTAATACAAATGTCAGTTGGATGTGTGTTGCGGTGCAGTGGATATCGGCTCAGAACGAGAGATCGGGATGCCGAGTTCGAATTCCAGTTGAATTCCTTGCATTCAATTACGCCCAAATACCCTTCTTTTCCGTCTTTTCCCTCTATTTATGGGTTAAATAATAGAACAGATTGGATTCTATAGACTTGGCTGCCAACCAGTCTACCGCAGAAAGCAATGGCAACTTACTGCGAGATAATCTTCTGCCCAGTCAGTCATGTCTCTTTCGAGACATGATCGCCCAAAGCGTGTATCATGTATTGCACTTGACTGACTGACTGGCTGAATACAAATGCAGAATAATGGCGTTTTTTTTTTGTTTTTCTTTTCGTTTCACTCAACCCAAGCACGGCGATAATGTCACTAAGAAAGCAGCGGGGTGGGGGATTACAGGGAGTTTAAGAGAATGAGAAGACAAAAGTGACGAAAAGGACAATAAACAGAACAGGATTCAAGAAGACAGAAGATGGTCACTAACGTTGCATTTAAATGTTTCAAGATTTTAGTTGAATGGGAAGCAAGAAATCGGAAAGGAAATCTAGAGGCGAGAAGTACCAGAAAAGAAACTATTAGAATAGAAATAGCAGTTGCATCTTGCTAGTTCAGTAATAAAACGGTGAGGCCTAGTTGCCAATCGAGTAGCACCTTTAAGTTCATGGGGTCGAAACACTTAGAAGACCAGCTCATTAGAATAATTGGCATTAAAATATTTTTTCAATCATTTCGGTGTCATACGGTATCGCCACTGATGCGCAGGGGGCTACATAAGAGAGTAAAAGTTTAGGCACAAGGAGAGTGAAGAGAAAGATGAACCAGTTGCAAGGGGTGTCAGAAAAAGGACAAGTAAAGGATGGGAACACAGGTGCGAAGACAGTTGTCAAGGTAGAGAGAAAAGAAAATAACAAGATATACGGGGTGATGTAGAAAGAACTGTAGTAAGGTGGATAAGAGATGGGAATTGACACTGCATTTAAATTCCTGGAGTTGTAGCCGTCAGGAAAGCAAAATGGAAGGAGTTCCACAGGCGGGAAGTGCAAGAAAAGAAGCTGGAGTGGATTAGAATTGTCGTCTGCATTTGGTTGATCTAACTGTAAATGGGTGGGACCTTGTTGCCCGTCTGTTTGCACGAATAAATTCTTGTGGCAGGGGCACCAGTAAGTTAAGTTCGTCGGAGCAGAAGCCATGAAAATATTTGTAGAATAGACAGAGGGAAGCCACATCCCGCCGGTGAGAAAGTGGGCGGAGTCTAGCTGCCAAGTCGGTACGTATCACATTACAGATTCTCTTTTGGAGCCTGTCGAGAACACTCAGATGAACAGCAGGGGCGCCAAACCATAGATGACAGCAGTATTCTATGCACGGATGAATGGTTGATTTGTATATGTGCAAGATGAATTCAGGCAGAAAAAAATTTCTGGCCCGACACAGCGACCCAACCTTCCTAGTTCAAGGTCAGGATCGATTACATTACTGACACTTTGAATTTAATCTAGAGTCTCGAGATATATTGCAAGAACACGAAACCAGATATAACTAATATTCAATGCATGGACGAATGGTAGATTTATAAATATGGAAGACGAGAAAAAATTATGGCACAACAACTTTACTCGCAGTCACTCAGATCCTTACGTGATACATACTTGGACGATCATGTCTCGAAAGAGACATGACTGACTGGGCAGTAGGTTGCCATTACTTTCTACGGTAGACTTGTTGCTGACCAAGTCTATAGAATACAATCTGTTCTGTTATTTAACTCATAGCTGGGGGAAAGAGGGTATTCGTGCGTAAGTGAATGCAATGAATTCAACTGAAATTCGAACTCGGCTTCTCACTATTCACTGCACCACACCGCATATTACTAGCAGTAGAGCTAGCAATTGATTCGATGTAGTCGCACCACTTCATGCCAGTGGGAAACGTGAGCCGAAGAAGGTAGAGTGTGAAGGTCTCCAAGAGTTTAGTATTAATCGTGGTGATGGCAGACAGAAATCTGTTTTGATTAAATGAAAGTATTTTTGTTTTGGAATCATAGATTACTCAAAACAATTGATAAGGCAGAACACAAAGAACTATTTAAAGTCCTAGGAAAACTTGATTTCTGCATGAATCTATCTAAACTTATTTATAAATGGAACTTTGTCTGTGTATGTGTCTGTGTGTGTGTGTCCGTTAATTATAGACTCCGAAATGGCTGAACCGATTTTCTTGAAAATTTACAGAAATGTACTATAAGCGTCTGCGAGTGTTCTTAGCTAGGTTTTGTGTTGAGGTACCCTCGATAAATAACGAAAATCGATAATCGAAAAAATCGGGTTATAGAAGGAGTGCTTCGATTTTAATCAAATTTGATACACTCATAGACAAAGACATATGAAACGATATTCAGAAGTTTCAAGGTTGCAGTTCTTACAATAGTGCAGAAAATCGATAATATACAAATATATAAAAGGCAAGATGTTTGTGTTTGTGTCTGTTTATCTGAATGTATGTCTGTATTTTTTCAGCCCTTTTATTTTAGTTTTTGCTTCGGATTTGGCTCTAAGTAGGTATAATTGTAATTTTTAGTCTCAGCCATGATACCATTTACTCAGAGGACTTATTCAAAATTCAGTTTACGACGAAAAAAACTTATTTGATATCGATACCAGGAAATCAAAATTTGTCTTACATTCATTTTTCTTTCAGTCTACGGTTTCGCTTTAACTGGAAATAACTTTGCTTTTTAGTCTTTCGTGTCAACGTCCAAAGAGTCTGAGCTTCAGGACTATGGATTAGTTTTAAAGTTTTCATTACACCCGAGTAACGCCGGGCTATACTGCTAGTTATAACTCAGAATTTATAGGGGGATCAGATCCACTTCATATGGATAGAAAATGAATTAAGTAGAAAAATAGAAAGTAGCGCAAGTGAATGATATTTTCTTACCGGAATTACTTAACCTAAATAACGAGAAGATCCGCCCAAGATTTATTATCGGTGGGCAGAATCTTAGTAATAAAAAATACGCATATTGTACAGTGTTTATGGCAGGTATGGAATGAAAACTACAGAATCTCTGAGACAAGTTAATACAGAAAGGACTAACGACCATTTGCTTGGTTGTCACGAAGAGAAAAGATAACGAAATTTGACTTACGAATTAGAAATGTCTAAATTAAACTAGTACAGAAGTTTAAATATCTAGGAAACGTATTGATTGAAACTAATTTATGACTTTATTTGAGACAACGCTTAAATTGAGATTCTTGACTTTTTTATTGAGAATTGTGGCACAGGCTTTTCTTTTCAGACTGCTGTAAAGTATATTCCCTATGCTTTTTGTTTTCATATTTTAATGGTAAGTATTCTGATGAACTTTCTGCTATGGTACCTGGACTTTATGAATTCAATCGCAATACTAGATTGGCGGCAAGGTCTCCTCATTTTACAGTTGGAATAGCTAAATGTAACCGTAAGTTCTATGCTAATAATTTCTCCTCTTATATTTCGACTTTTTTCTTCTCCGTCAAATTTTATTTTCAAAAAACTAAATGCAATGTGTATCAATCGTTATCTTTTGTCTTCTTAACTTTTGCTATTTTATTGTCCTCTCTCCTTAATTGTAGTTTTTTCTCAAATTCTCTAGCACTCAGTAAACTTTAATCCTAGTGGCTTTACTGCAATTCGTGGAGTGAAATGGTAAAAAACAAAAAAAACAAAAAAAAAAAAAAAAAACGGATACTGAAATCCGAATGCACATTGAAACTTCAAATGATACCTTATAAAACTAAATAAGTAGTAAAAAATAGGACAATTTCGTTAGAAAAAAATTATGAAAAAAAAAAGGAGTTGTGAATTGCTGTGTAATATCAATCTTTCTATATGACCTGAACAATTTCTTCACAGTCTTATTGTCTTTTGACAATCTCATCAAGTAACCTATCTAAAATGATTCTGTAAAGGAATGACAAGGACTCAAAAAGATAGTAAAAAGGCAAATGTTGCGAGTGGCTGCAGAGGAGAAGGCGCCATGGAGGACCATGATCACCAACGCATTGAAAGAACATGGCATATAACACATCACTCAAAAAATCCCGGGCTTAACTAATAAAACAACAACTTTTAGGTAAAATTCGACTTTATTCATAAACATAGTCTCCATCTAGGGTGATACACTGATTCCAATGTTTCTCTAACAATTCGATGCCTTTTTTGTAGAACAATTTGTCTTTGACCTCAAAATACGTCTCAGTTTCCAATATCACTTCTTCATTGGCGTCAAATCTCTTTTCCTGGAGTATTCTTTTGAGGTCTGTGAACAGCCAGTAATCGCTGGGGGCCAGATCTGGAGAATAGGAAGGATGCGGAAGGACTTCGAAGTGACACCGTGCGTTCTTACTGAAAGATCACTTTTTACTTCTTCATTTGTGGCCGTTTTTTGACGATTTCTTCCTTCAAACGCACCGATAATGCTATTTGATATTTGTTATTGATGGTTCTTCCTTTCTCAAGGTAATCTATGAACAAAATATATTGCGCATCCGAAAATAGGGTGGCCAAAACCTTGCCTGCTGATGTTAGCATCTTTGGTCGCTTTGGACAGTTTTCACCTGCTGCTGTTCACTCAGCTGACTGCCGATTTGACTCCGGAGTGAAGTGTTGGGTCCATGTTTTATGCATTGTCACATATTTACGCATAAACGTCTTTTGCGTTGAAACAGTTGGAAACAACACTCTGAATCGTCGACGCGTTGTTGTTTTTGATCGACTGTGAGCAAACGCGGCACCCACTTTGAACACAGCTTTCTCATTAAAAAATGTTTACGCAAAATGGTGAATACATTGCCTTCTGATATGTTCACCTCCACAACTACCTCATACAACGATCAATTAAAACGGGTTAGTGGATTTTGGGGTGTTTTCCGGGGCAACTGCCGATTTTGGGCGACCTGAGCTTTCACCACCATTCGTGTCTGTAAGACCGCGTATAAAGTCAACACACCACCTCTTAAACATTTTTTCCTACGCAGCAGAGTCTGAATAACACTTATCACGCTATAGCCTTGCTGCTTTGCTTGAACAGTATTTTTTCTACCAGAAAGCAATGCTTTATCAACACAAGAAATTAGATTTGTCCATTGCTTTGAAAATGTGCAGCAGTAGTTTCACTTAAATAACTGCAATTTGTAAACTAATAATTCGATTGGGCCCATTTTTTGCCACGTGCCACTTGACGGTTTGTAATTTATAAAAATCATATGGACTTTTTTAATTAGTGGCACCATCTACATGTCAGGCCCGGAATTTATTGAGTGATGTGTTAGAAGACATAGAATAGGCAAATAAAAGGGTATACATGAAAACTAGCTTTTCAACTCATGCATATGAATGTCAAATGCCGCGCGAACATCAGTGAGCCTTGGTGGATGGCATTTGGGCTACGGTAGCTGGAGTTATATTTCAGTCAGTTAAGTGTCATCACGTGATACACTCTTGGGCGATCATGTCTTGGAAAAACCTGACTCACTGGGTAGAATAGTTTCTCGCATTAGGTTGCCATTACTTTCTGTAGTAGACTAGTTGCCAGTCAATAACCAATCTGTTCTACTATTCAATTCTTTCACCAAGATCACTCAGCTTAGTGTCATCACGTGATACACGTTTTGGCGATCATGTTTCAAAAAAAGCATGACTGACTGAGCAGAAGATTTTCCTGCAGTAGGTTGCCATTCCTTTCTGCGGGTATAGAACCTAATCTATCCTGTTATTTAACCGATAGCTGGAGGCAGAAGAGATGGATTAATACCTTTCTCAAGGATATTTACGCGCAAATGAATGCAACGAATTGAACTGGAATTCGAAATCGGCTCTCAGATTTCACTTTACAGCCGATATCCACTGTACCACAAAGCGCATCCAGAGTTTTAAATATTATAGGTAAAATGACGAACGGTAGCTTTTAAATTAATGGATATTTATCTAGTTAAAAGAATTAATGGGCATTTATCCAGTTTAAAATTAATTGGTATTTATCCATTAAAAAAACAAAAAACAAAACAGCGGGTAAAACGAAACTACGAATCCAATGTGGGCACAAGCTTCATCTTAGAAATGGCAGTCCTCTGTATGCAGTTCATATTATTTAAATGTTCATGCAGGTTTCTTTTGTGTCTGCCATCGACAAGGTGTTATCTGGTATATTATGTTGTTAATCTGTCTGCCTATGTGTCTGTATGTATTGTTGGAGTTTTTTGGGGTACCCTTGTATACTGATGAGCCAGCCATGGGCTGACTCATTTTATAGTTCACCGGTAGAAGGGTTAACCAACCAGAAAACTCAAAATATTCAATGTGACGTGTATAAAAGACGACCATATTTTCCCGAGTATTGGCGATATAATCCGATTCAGCAGAGTGTCCGACTCGTAAGTGTTAATCTTGACGTTGTTTCATTAAACGGATTACGTACTGCGCTGTATTCTATCTTCATAAACTATGGGGGACATGGTCAACATGTCTGCCTGTCTGTCTATTTATTATTTGCGACTAATCAGTGCCATAATACGCGGGAGCATGCAAAAAATCGCCAAATCAGGCAGTAAAAATCCTTTCTACCAGCTTGGTAATATAAGTCACTGTGTAGTTTTTCTTATTGTGTGACAAGCGATGAAAAGTGGATACGTTACAACATAAAGCTGCAAGCAAAGTGAATCACCAATAACCGTAACCAGATCTATCTTCATCCAAAAAGTTGATGCTGATTAAATGCGATCCTTCTGTTATATTCTCTTCCGTTTAGATTAATTGAAGGCAGAAATTGACAAAAATGTTTAAGATCAGTTATCAGAAAAAGCACCATATGTCATCAGTATAACTGTAATCTTCATCTTTCTCTGCTAACCTCGAAAAAATTGTTAGTGTGGATAAGTGGCATTATTATTTTAAGAAATGTAAAATACGATTCACACGCACAATTCGCTCTCTCTCCCTCTCTCCCCCCTCTCTCTCTATCTATCTATCTGTTCATACTTATCCGCCTCTGTTCATGTCATCTATTTCCTGTCCTGCCAACATTCTACATTTCATAATTACACAGAAACTCTCTCACACACACGCACACACACATACGCGCACACATTCCTGCATATATTCACTCACACATATACACATAGATGTATAGTATATGCTTATATAGAGATAAATAGTCAAAAAATAGTTATGTCTACCTTTAGATAGCCATTAAAAGAGTTTCTACTTTATTCGAAATGTTAAGTATTGATATTTTCGTGACAGATGTCTTATCAACAGGCATTTTTGTCTAAAAAGCACATTTTGTTTATTCATTTTAACATTGAATATATTTGAAAATGTCTTAATTATTCAATTTTTATTTTAAGAATTGTAACATACGATTCACACTAACAAAAAAAAAGTATCGACTAGTATATGAAGAATGTACTGTGACTGAAGTAATGTACTAAAAGCGATCTGTAATGTTTTCTGCGAGTGATTTCAGGCTGAGTAATACTCTGCAATCAAGAAGATTAGTTTCTCTATGTTAGTCGCTTTGATGTGTGGATTCCATATCAGTCGAATTAACTGCTGACCTATATTTCTGTGTGTGATTCGCTACTTAAACATACTCAAAGCAGATAATACTATATGTATGCAGAGACTAAAAGTGAATACTCTGTTATATTCTTCTGTAGTAAATCTAAACGACTGATTCGAACAATTATTTCTTCCATTTCAACTAACTGAAGGCAACAATAGAAGAAAAGACTCTGGAGTTAGTTACCAGGAGAGGCATGATATGTCATCATGATAATGGTAGCCTTCCTGTTTCTTTGTCCAACGCTTAAAAATTGTTATAGTTTGCCTGGAAAATTATTATATTCTTTAGTTCAACATTCATTCCAGTCTTTAATAAATTTACTTACTGAAAAAATCCATTTCCTTAGAAGACTGCAAAAGTAAATGTTACCTACAGTAGTTCTAGTTCTTTGTCCAGAACAATGGAAAAATGGGAGGATGGAATGATGAAGTTGACTGAAAAATGGCAGTAAATAGCAGAACAAAACTCTGCATATGTTTTTCAATAAAGTTAATATTGATATCTTGACCTTTAGGGAGGAAAAAGAAGAAAGGAGGGAAGGAAGGAAAGGAAAAAAGAGGAAAAAAGAGAAAAAGTTGGCATGTATTTTTTGGGCCAAATTCCAAAATGAATCTTCGCTCTGATTACTTAAAAGGAGCACACATGTAAATTTTATATCTTCCCACATACATAAATAGCAAACCGAAGATTTTTGTATTTAAATGTAAATCATTTGTACAGCCAACATCAAACATTGCCTGATGAAGAGAATCTATCTCGAAACATAGAAATTTCCGTGTCGCAATGTACAATTAATTCATAATTTTATATATATATATATATCATCCGCAGACAGATCTGTTTCACTGTATCACAGCTCATCAGTACGGTTAGACAGCCGATTGCTTTTTAACCAGGATTGAAACCCGACCGAATTCTACCTCTGAGCTACTGGCGCTCGGTAGAAGGAGGCAGATTTTTTAGCATGTATATTATCATTATACACGCCCCATAGCTGAGAGTGTTTTAATTCATTGCTGAATGAACGATGGTGTGAGAGCGTATATATATATATATAGTTTAAAGTATATATATATATATATATATATATATATATATATATATATATATATATAGTTTAAAGGCGGAGAAATAATTACCGTTCAGCTTAACATAATAAAGCGATCAAGCTTTTTATTCTATTCATTTTACACACACGCCAGTCACTATGCCTCTTTGTTTTATCGGCGGCGCAGTCTGTAATTGCCAAGAAGGACGCGAGTTCGAATCCTCCTGGAGAGTGCATATTTTACTTTACTAAGTTTTCTCGAATACTCCGGCCGGTAGCCGAAAATAAATATACTTTTTAGTTTAATAAATAAACAGAGAATCTACTCAAATATGTATTTCCACTAAAAATAACGTTTAATTAATTAAACAAAAACACACATTTTACGCTAAATTTTATGAAAAACGTAGGTTTCTTCGGTTGTGTTTTTATGGTTAAGCAAGCTTGTCACGTTAGAAAAATTATTAAGGATTTCAATCCTCTACATGTGCGCCATACTTTCGTACTTTATGCCGCATTCAGGCTACGCTTAAAAAATCCTTAGGGCACTTCGAGGTGGTGTAACGGTAATCATTCTTGTCTCGTCATATCAGTTTCTAGTGAGTTCAATCCTCATTGGGTGCTCTTCAGTTTCGGTTGTGGTTCATCTAATCGTTGCTTAAAAATCATTTTGGACACCTCGACGTGGTGGAATGTTTAGCAAGATAGGCCAATTACAACTGAGTAGTGAGTAGTATCTCACATTTTCAGCCTTGTGCCACATATTATCTACGCTTAAAAAATCACCATGTAGACAAGCATTTTGAAAAAGCACCCACATATAATGTTTTAAACGTGTTAACATCTTATATTGAGGAATAAATATATCCCCCAATCAATTTTTTTCTAATATAGAAGATCGATCGTCGAAACAATTGAGTCGACTCCAAAATTCACGGACATTACCCCTATTGATATCTGCCAACAGATTCTCCTACAGGACAAATTATTTTCCCACAAACCTTATGATATCAATGCCCCTGATACCTTTTAGCAAATCGATGGTAATTAAGGTGTTTATCGAAAAGTCTGCGCCGGTGTTCAACATCGGTTATAAGGGAAAAATTGGTTTAAAATAATATTCCCAATGCTGTAATTATTCATTATAGAATAAATGTTTGTTTACTTTCTTTTAAAAAATCTGAATCTTTAAAATATATATATATTTGTCTACTTGTACCCTAACTTTTTTAATAGTAATATTTCGTTTTAGTGTGGTAGTTCCTGATGACTGCAGCGCTAATCAAGACAACATTATAATAGGTTTTCATTGTTTTGTTCACCCAATATAAAAGGCATTCAAAGTAAAGGGTTATTGAATGAGATTGTTGCAAGTTTGTTCTAATGAGGTTGTTACAATGAAATTGTTGCAATGCTGTTATAATGAAATTATTGCAAGGTTGTTACAATTAGAGTTTTGTAAAGTTGTTATAATGAGATTATTCTAATGTTGTTATAATGAGTTTTTTTTTTTTTTGATCATATCACCCCGAGCAAGGCGGTAACGTCACTGATGTGCAGGGGGCTACGTAAGAGTGAAAAGATTGGAAAAGAGAAAGCCGGAAACCACATCCTAAACAGGAAACAAGGGATGAGCCTCTTCACCCGTTCAATAGACGTGAATGGAGTGTGAACCGGGCGATAGTTTAGTCTATCTACTCCAATTGAAAAAAGAAGAAGAAAAGAATGGAAAAGAGTAAAAGATTGGAAAAGATAAAAACCGGAAACCACATCCTAAACAGGAAACAAGGGATGAGCCTATTCACCAGTTCAATAGACGTGGGTGGAGTGTTGTTGGACTATTGTTATAATGAGGCTCTTACAAATTTGCTATAATGAGATTATTGCAAGGTTGTTATAATGCATTTTTTTAATCGTTATAATGAGGTTACTGTAAGGTCGTTATAATATTTTTGTAAGGATGTTATATTGAGGTTGCTGCTCAGTTACTATAATGAGGTTGTTGTAAGGTTGTTATAATGAGGTTGTTGTTGGGTTTTTATAATAATGTTGTTGCAAGGTGTTACAATGAGGTTATTGCAAGGATGTTATAATGACGTTGTTGTCAGGTTGTTATAATGAAGCTGTTGCAAGGTTGATATAACGTAGTTGTTAGGTTGTCATAATGAGACTGTTGCTAGATTATTATAATGAGGTTGTTGCAAGGCTGTTATAATGAGGTTGTTAGGTTTTTATAAACTAGGCTGATATAATGAGGTTATTGCAAGGTTGTTATAATTAGGTTGCTACAACGTTGTTAAAATGAGATTATTTCAAGGTTGTTATAAAGAAGTTCTTAAAAGGTTGCTATAATGAGATTATTGCAATGTTGTCATAATGAGGTTTTTGTAAAGTTGATATAATGAAGTTAATATAATGCTGTTATAATGAGGTTGTTGCATGTTTTATAACGAGGTTGTTGCTACGTTGTTATAATGAAGGTTTTACAAGGTTGCTATTATGAGATTATTGCAATGGGGTCATAATGAGGTTTTTGTTAAGTTGATATAATGAAGTTAACATAACGTTGTTATAATGAGGTTGTTGCAAGGTTGTTATAATGAGGTTGATACAAGGTTTCTATAATGAGATTATTGCAAGATTGTTACAATGAGCTTTTTGTAAAGTTGTTATACTGGGGTTTTTTATATGTTGTTATAATGAGGTTGTTGGAAAAATTTTATAATGGGGTTTTTACAAAGTTGCTATAATGAGATTATTACAAGCTTGTTATAATTATTATTTTATTGTCATACTGAGGTTATTGTAAGGGCGTTTTAATGATATTATTGTAAGGATGTTATATTGAGGTTGTTGCTCAGTTACTATAATGACGTTGTTGAAAGTTTGTTATCATAAGTTTTTTGCAAGATTATTATAATTAGGTTTTTGTTAGGTTGTAATAATGTGCTTACTGCAAGGTTATTATAATGAGGTTGTTGTAAGGTTGTTACAAGAATTTTATAATCTGGTTGTTATAAGTTTGTTATTATGAAGTTATTGTAAGGTTGTTATAATGAGTTTGTTGCAATGAGGGTGTTGAACTGATTTTAAGTTACGTAAACATGCATGTATGAAGATTTGTAAAATAGATTGCAGTTTAACGTAGACATGAAGAGGTTTAAATTTGTAGTGGCCAGAGAAGCATCATCTTAGTAGTCTGTTCGACAAAGTAACTGTTCCGGGGGAAAAATGTCTGGAAATAACTTCCTCCTTACCAATTGAATACAAAAGAAGTATGGATGAGTCGACTCTGTGTTCGTGGCATGACCGGCAGTTGCAGTGAAGGTCTGGACTGGTGGAACTGTTTGTAATTATATTAAGTTGATTAATAAATAATTTCTGTTTTTGTTTATTAAGGTTTTACTTAGAAACATAAATTACAATTATAATTTATCCAATTATTTGCAGTGGCTTTTTGCCACTAATCGGGTAGCACATTGATACTGTTTGAATAAATTTCCTAAGTTTTGATAAGAAACATTTTGGATGAACTCTTGAATTTGCTTCTCTCCGCCAAAGCGTTTGACAGATTGTAAAACGGTAATATATGGTTGGTGAAGACTCATTTAAATATGGCGGGTGAATAAAAAATCAACAAAAAAAAAAAAAACAACAACAAAAAAAAAACAGCCGGAGTATACATTTATTTTTCTGTGTTATTCATAAATGTGGAAATTAAGCTTAGAAAATATGAGGCTCACAAGACAAATTGAAGGCCAGATGCACAGAGTTAAACAACGCATAACTAACCTATCGAACTTTACTAAATAGATGGCAGAACAATGTTTAAGGGAGACAAAATAGAGAAAATTTATTAAGAGCGAAAGAACAGGAAAGTGTGGAGAGACATAGTTGCTAAAGTTCTGAAGAGGCATGGTACATAGGAAAGAAACAAACACGAGATTGAGTAAATGGATGATGAAACAAAGCGTAGGAGAAATAAAAAAAGACAAAATTTATTAACTTACAAAGGATACGAAACTGAGAAGAGCCATTATCGCTAACGTCCCGAAGGAACACGGTACGTAGAAGAAAATGAGGCCTTGCATTGTCATGAAGGAAATAAAACATTTTCCTTTGATCCACTGCCCACTGCATTCTGCAACTTGGCAACTCAACGTGGTGTTTGATTATCAAGCTTGTCTTGCTTGAATAATTACATTCGAATAGTGAGTTAGATCCTGACTGGGTGTCACATTATTTTGGCTTTGTGTTACATATAAGCTGTGCTTTGAGTTTGAGTTTTGTTTAACAGCATATCAACCTCTATGGGTTATTTAATATCAAAAAGGTCGAGTTTTAAAGTATTGCTTTAAATGTTCGGCTATAGTCAGATTTTAATGAAAATTGTTTTTATTCTTTTTAATTTTAGAAAACTGAAAATGTGTTCTCGTTTTGTATTCAAAATTTTTTTGCTGAGAATAATGTTTTCCTTCTAAAATGTGTTATGGTAATACTTTTTCTTCAAAAATATATTGTTGGTAATGTTTTTCCTTCAAAAATGTATATTTTTCTATAAAGTTCTATTTTTATGTATATAATTCTATAAAAGTGTATTTCTATACTTTCATAGTGTTTTGACCCCAGTTTGGGGGTTAATTATTTGCCCTTAGCTAGGCAATTAAGAGGTGATTCATGCTCCTTACAACCTCTCAATCAGAGGTCTTGCTGCCAGATGCAGTTTACCGTCATGCCCAGGACCGCTGCGCTTAGAAAATTACTGTAATCTGTACTACTGTACAGTGGATTAAGGTGGGTAAAAGATATGAATATAATCTATGTCAGTGTACGGAGAAATCATTCTTAACTGCCCCGTATGCTTAGTAGTTAAGATGACACATTCGACATGACAGTTGGTTCCCAAAAACGGAAATAATTATGACACAACTTTATCTTTCTCTCTGTTCCTCCACCTCTCTCTCTCTCTCTCTCTCTCTCTCTATATATATATATATATATATATATATATATATGTTAGTATACCCTATTTAAGTGCCCCGTTTGTTTAATAGTTATGATGATAACTTCATTTTTACGATTGGTTACCAAAAATGGAAATTATTTATGACTCTATTTTATCTATCTATCTATCTATCTATCTATCTATCTATCTATCTATCTATCTATCTATCTATCTTTGTTTTTCTGTCTATCTATCTATCACTCACTCCCTCTCCCCTCATTCTATCTATCTATCTATCTATCTATGTTAGTGTACCCCATTAAGTGCCCCTTATGTTTGTTAGTTAGGATGATAGCTTCGTCATTACAATTGCTTCTCAAAAATGGAAATTACTTATGACTCTATTTTATCTATCTCTCTTTGTCTTTCTGTCTATCTCTCTCTCTCCCCCCCTCTCTCTCTATCTATCTATCTATCTATCTATCTATGTTAGTGTACTCCATTAAGTGCCCCGTATGTTTAATCGTTTGGATGATAGATTCGTCATTACAATTGCTTCCCAAAAATGGAAATTACTTATGACTCAGCTTGTTAAGTGTTTGTCATGCACCATTGTGACATATATGGCAGAAAATATGAGAATTTATACAGGAATATATATTTTTAAACATCTTAAGTTTCGTTCATTTCTCTCCCTTTTTTTTTCAATTATTTGTCGCGATAGTAAATTCCGCCGTTCCGACAGGCAGCTTTCGTTATTTAATGCTTCGACTGTGTCTCATTTCTGACTTCAACATGCCGCCAATACACTCGCCGTTGCCGCCACCACCATTCCCGATTCCTACAAAAGTCTGCGATCCGCGGGAAAACTTGGCGCGCCAATCGACATGCATGGCGTCTCTAATTCCACACCGATTAATTAAGGAATGTTCGCGATGTTTCGGATTCCTCACAATTTTAGTACTAAAACCCCAAGTCCAAGGTTTCCCCCCCCCCTCTCTCTCTCTCTCTCTCTCTCTCTCTCTCTCTCTCTCTCTCCCTCTGTCTGTCTTGCTCTCGCCCTGTCTCACTCATGCCTCTCTATCAAACTTTGTTCTTTCTTTTTTCTTTCTTTTTTTCTTTCTTAATTTTTTTTCTTTTTTCGTTTTTTTTTTATCTTTCTTTCCGTTTTCTTTCTTTCTTTTTTTATTTTTTCTTTCTTTTTTTCTTTCTTTCTTATACAATCGAAGGCACAGACGGCTTGATTCCCGGCGGATGTCTGGCTGCGTGCGAACACATTTGTAGGCATGGTTGGCTTCGTATGTAACAGTTAAGAAGCTAAGATCTGGCCCAATGCCCGAGAGGATTACTCAATATCGAAAGATAATGTAGCGTCAATATTTGGCTCTTTGAAAATCACTGGAGTATTCGCGTCTACTTTCTGACATTTATTAAGTTTAATATACTGCGACAGTAGGTAGTTGGGGAAGATGTTGTAACGCTAATCATTCAAGTTGTTTGTCTGAATTTATGAACAAGTATATTCTTACCATTATGCTACATTATATATATGGGAAAACAATATATATTTTTTTTATGTATCAAGAGCAATTTAAAGGAAAACTATGAGAAAGTAGAAATGGTTTTTGTGGGGCATATTTCACTATACAAACTTGTTATACCTAAACACACACACACACATACAGAGAGAGAGAGAGAGAGAGAGAGAGAGAGAGAGTTTTAATGCAAAAAATTTGTCACTTTAACCGAACGGGTTCATGCTGTCTTCGAAGTTTCGTGTGGACACCGTTATGATGTCTTCACTCATCGGGGTTCTGATTTTTGTAACTCGAAAATTTTTTGCACTAAAACTATCAACGTTCTATCTCCACTCCCATATCAAGCACTTTACGAGAAAAAAAAATCTGCGTGCCAAAATGCATTTTATCAGTAAAACTACAGAAAAAAACAATAATCTTGGTGCCAAAAATTGTCCCAACTCAACAGTATATCTAAACTTATTTATAAATGGAACTTTGTGTGTGTGTGTGTGTCCGTTACCTATAAACGCCGAAACGGCTGAACCGATTTTCTTGAAAATTTACACAGTTGTACTATAAGCGTCCGTGAGTGTTCTTAGCTAGGTTTTGCGTCGAGGTACACCCGATAAATATCGAAAATTGATAATCGAAAAAATCGGGTTATAGAAGAAGTGGTGCGATTTTAATGAAATTGGATACACTCATAGACAAAGACATAAGAAACGATATTCAGAAGTTTCAAGATTGCAGTTCATAAAATAGTGCAGAAAATCGATAATATATATATATATATATATATATATATATATATATATATATATATATATAAGCTTTCATTACACCCGAGCAACGCCGGGCTATACTGCTAGTTATATATATAGAGGGTGTGATGGACAAATTATTGCAATTCCATATTTTTTTATCAATTTCGTGCATGCGCATTGTTTGTTTTTGATTTTTTAGACTGAACAGTATAGTAGGGTCAGTTGGGCACAATCCGTGAGGAAAAAATAGCTCCATGACGCAATTCAGTTTACCAGAAATTTGTGAACGGCATGCTTGGTATTTGCGCCAGATGCTCCAATACGAATATATCAGTGTTTGGCTGAGGTCCATGCAAAAAATTCTGAAAAAGTTGGGTTAGTCTAATGGTGGTCATGAATGTAGGACGGCTCAGAAGTCTGACTGTGATCGTTCATGATAAGAAAATAATTTGTTGGATGAAATCCAGGCAATGCTTGACAACGATCCCTTCAAATCAATCAGGTCCATAGCCAGGGTTAATAGGCTGGATGTTAAAAGACCATATGTCTGGCAACAAGACTCTGCACCATGATACACATGTAGGAGAACAGAGTCATGGTTGTCAGGGAATTTCTGCGAGCACAGCAACCCTTATATCTGACAACATAACTCCCGAGACTCCAACTTGTTTGTGGGAAGCAGTTGAGCCATAGACCATCAAAACTCCTTTTATTACCAAAGATGATAAGTTGGTTGGTTGTTTGTTTTTATGGCAAATCAACTTAGGCGGGTCATTTTTTGCCAACTAAACTTTATTTATTTATTGCTGGTAATACCTTTTTCTTTCAACAATTTATTGTTGTTTATATAATTTTTGTGTCTAGTAATACATTTTTTCTTTTCGAGTATCAAGATTCAGTGGGATTTGTTTTTAAGAGCAGGGTCCCCAAGTCCTACCTTTGTTATTTAACCCATAACTGGAAGGAAAGGACGGATTAATCCCTTTCCCAAGGGTACCAGTGCTTAAGTGAATGCAGGGTATTCAACTGGAATTCGAACTCGGCTCACCGATTTCTCTTTCCGAGCCGATATCCACTGCACCACAACGCATATCCGTCACTATACGCTTACAGTACCTGGTATTCCCAAGCGGTCACCCATCTAAGTACTGACCAGGTACCAAAGATGAACTGAAGGCAAGGATTATGGTTGCATTCATCAACTTAAACAAGGGGGCCATCCAGAAGGGATGCAGGAAATTCCAAAATCGACTACAGGCCGGGGCTGATTTTATTGAATAAATTTACACTTTAGTATTTAAACCCTTTTTTTTTGTGCAATTTTGGTAAATATATCAGTTAACATGAGATGCCAGTGTTATTTTAATTTTTGCATAATTTAGACGACAATTTATCCATCTCAACTTCTCTGTCTGTCTCTCTTCCTCCCTTTTACGCTCTCTATATTATTATTATTGTAAATGTTATTTTAATGGCTATTTTATGGGGTAGATTTTCTTGTTTATAAACAACCGGTAATATTAACGTCTGTCAGCCTATATAATCGCAAGTTTTATTTCTTTAAATGTATTTCTTGGCAGTAATCCAATGAACATTTTCTTTTTTCTATGGAGCTAAGTTATCTGGTTGTACTATTACCATGTAAGTTTTAAAATAGACAATGTCCAATAACCCGTTTGAATAAATCCTCCGTTTAAAGTTTAAAGAAAGTTTATGGAAGGTGACTCTGGTTTGCCATGTAGACTATGTTGTATTTGTCATTTGTGTACATTTCTAGCTAGTCTGTCTTCAACGTATAACGTGTGTAGTTGTGTTTGTTTGAGTTTTAGTTTCGTTTAATGGCATATAAATGGGTTATTTAATGCCAAAAAGGTGGAATTTTAAGGTATTTTTTTCAATGTTTGGTTATAGTGAGAAGCTTGATTTAGATTTTGATGAAAACTTTTAATTCTTTTATTTTAAAAAACTGAAGATATCTTCCAGTTTTGTATTCAAAAAATGTACTGTTGGTAATAATTTTTCCTTCAAAAATATATATATTTCTATAAAATTCTATTTTTATATTTTCATAATGTTTTGACCCCAGTTTGGACGTTAACTATTTACCCATAGCTGGGACCCTAACAGGTTCTACCACTCCGGGTCAGGGTGGACCTGGGAACAACAGCAATTAAGAGGTGTTTCCATGTTCCTCACAGCTTTCCAATCAGAGCTGCCGGTTGCAGTTTACTGTCATACCCAGGACCAGTGTGTAGTAGTGAGTTAACTGAGAAGTGTTCCATTTAACAATGGCAGGATATTCATCTCGTGAGCAGGCAGACATGATATCTAAATACGTTAGCGCTAATGATAATGGACGCCTATCAAATTGCAGTCGAATCCTCAAACTTTTGCTGCTGTTTATGGTTACATTTCTGAGGCAAGATCCTTGGCACCATAAACTATGAATCGAGGAGGACCAGTATCTACGAAGTAGAAGAATATATTCTGTAGGAGACGATTGAGGCATCATCACGCGTCAATTAACTCGGGCATATGTTTATAGGGACTTGTTTTTATGTGAAGATCTCGCTCCTAAAGTTTCCTTCGTACACCTCTATCTTTCTTTGTCTCTCTCTCTCTCTCTCTCTCTCTCTCTCTCTCTCTCTCTCTCTCTCTCTCTCTCTCTATCTATCTATCTGTCTATCTATCTATCTATCTCTCTCTATATATATATGTAGTCATATAGTCATCCGCAGATAGATTTGTTTCGCTTCATCACAGCTCATCAGTACGGTTAGACATCCGATTGCTTTTAGCCAAGATTAAAACACGACCAAACTGTCATCAGTCGGCCATTCTACCTCTGACCTATGGGCGCTCCGTAGAAGAAAACAGACTTTTAGCGTGTGATATACTATTTAAACATATATATATATATATATATATATATATATATATATATAAAACACACACACACACATATATATATATATATATATATATAGTCGTACGTAGACAATCCTGTTTCACTGTACTACAGAAATCAGTACCGTTAGACATCCAGTTGCGCTCCAACGTTTCGGTCGCTGTGTTATCCGGCCTTCATCAGGTGTACATCGACCTGCTTAACCTACAGGAATTCTTAACTGAACCCTTTATTCAGTCTACGGGGGAAGACTGTTCTCGTTCTATTGTTCATGTCTAATGATATCGCGTCTAGTTCTTATTTTCAGTACTGTGCAGATAGCTCGCCCGTTTCCACTAAGTTCAAGTACACAGAGCCCAGTCTAGCAAGTTCTATCCCTATGCCGACCAATGATGGTTTCAATGATCTTTTGAAAGCAATTGAACCAGATTACGGGGCCGCTGGTTTGTTTCCCTCACGACGATGTCCAATGCATAATTGTCCAAGAGACTCAAGTCAGAAGAGCTCGGGGTATGGCATCATAGGGCGGGCGGTAGGAAATCACGGTTGGACACATACGACGCTTTGATGCAGTGTTTGATTACTGTGTGCAGCACATCAAGGAAAACACATCGATGCCATTTACCCTGAAACTCTACCGGAAAAGTTTGAGTCACACGATATGGTCTTCTTTGCTCGCGATCCCGAGGACGATAATAGAAGGCATAAAGAAGGCGGACATCACTATGTGTATATGTGTGGGGTCTGCATAAAGCCACCTGTCTTTTCCCTCTTTCCCCTTCATCACTTTCAAGAAGCTCACTATATCCGAGTCTCTGTGCTTGGCAGACATATTAATGAGAAGTAGGCAAGTTGATTTTCAACTTGTATCTTAAAAATCAAAATTACACTCAGTGTGAAGGCTAGTGTTTAATATGATAATTCTTGTAATCACAAAATTAGATTCATAGCTTTTATCACTTTTTGAGCATTTAGTTTCAAAAATCGTCTGAAAAATGCACCGAAATGCCTAATTTCTGCAAGTTTTTGTATACAAATTGACTTCAAAATTTTATTATTTCCAAAATAAATTCTAAAAAGTTAATATATTTTGTATTAAATATATTGAACAGAAAATATATTCAAACCAGAATTCTAATTATGAATCATCACAAGAAAAATATACAATGTTTTACTGTATTCAATAAGTAAAAACTGTGTAAAAAAAAAACAAAAAAACTGCTGTGCACAAATTAAAAAACAAAATGTCTTAAATTTGAATTGTTTACAGTATTTACTTTCTTCTGACTATTGTCCTCATCTTTGTTGTAATTTGTACGACGTTTCGGCAGTTGTACGCTTCGGCCTTCTTCAGGTGCTAGGAATTTTGAACCGAACTCTTTATTACAATCACTGGGGTATATGAACTCCTTAAGGTCACTTGGCCCAGTGGATATAGATATTGGTTAGTTGACTTGACCCAAAGAGTTGTAATGTAAATCATGTAAAAGTTTCCTGTCTATGCCAAAAGTAACCAACGTATACAATTTTATATTCTCCTCCATATATACATATAATTACATCAGGAAGAAATTACTTTAATCCGATTGGGTCCTAAAGGGCGAAATGCGTCACAGTTTTTCCCCCATTTGTTATTAATTTACCTGACATTATTCTGTTATATCAGATATATATATATATATATATATATATATATATATATATATATATATTTTATATATATATATATATATGTATATATATGTATATATAGTGTATCGAGGCAGCAAATAATTTTCTAAACATATGCTGTTAAATATAAGAGACAATGAATGTCTACTATGTTTAGAACGTGTGATATACTATGTAAACACACACACACACACACACATATATATATATATATATATATATATATATATATATAAACACACACACACACATATATATATATATATATATATATATATAGTCGTACGTAGACAATCCTGCTTCCCTGCACTACAGCTCATCAGTACGGTTCGACATCCAGTTGCGCCCCAACGTTTCGATCGCTGTGTTATCTGGCCTTCATCAGGTGGACATCAACCTGCTTAACCTACAAGGAATTCTTAACGGCAGATATTGGAGGCCATGTACATCAAATCTAAACGACCAACACTCAATAAAATCACCTTTAAATCCGGACATAACACATTACATTGCATTTGACTACATGGTTTTGTTGTCATTTCGCGCTATCACGCGGTGTGACGTCATAAAACCGCATTTCAAATTTGAGAACTGTGTTTATTATTTTTGGTAACTATTGCCGTTGCCAAGCGGTGTTTTATGTCAACACAAAATAAAATGATGGTGGATGTTATTGTATTTCAGTCTAAATAACTTCTCTGAAGATGGCTCATGTGAACCGAAAGCTTAGAAGCAAATTAATAAAAAATTATCCAAATGTTGGAGAATTTTTGTGTTTATTTTCAACTGAAATTAAAGTCAAAATACGACGTTTATAACTCGATTATGATTAAACATAATAGACATTCATTTTCTCTTATATTTAACAGCATATGTTTAAAATATATATATATATATATATAATTATTTAAATAATATGAAGAAATTTGTAAGTTCGCTGAGCAGTGTTGTTTCAGTCATACCGTCATCAAATGCCTTTACAAAATATCGAAGTTGGCATGACTGAAACAACATTACTCAGCTATCTGACAAACATCTATCTTGATAACGAGTACTTCATGACAAAAAATTACTTGCCTAAAATGCTTTTGTACCAGTATATTACTAAAAAAAAGGGCAATTTTGGCACTATGCATCAATACAATTTAACACTATATGCATTATATATTTACATACGCTCTATCTCTGATATTGAGCACTTTCCCTTATAAATATAGCACAAATTATATATATATAGAGTTGTTTCTGATGAAGGACCGAGGGCGGTCTGAAATATAAAATATAATAAAAATAAACAAATACTGTTCAAAAAGAGTACATTTTTAAATTCAAAACTTTTTATTAATATTCTTTCCTATACATATTAAGACAGTATACGTGGATGATCATCACTATATATATATATATATATATATATATATATATATATATATATATAAATTTATATGAAACTTAGCGGGGAAATAGCCATTGTCAACATGCCATTCTAAGACATGCATTTTCAACTCCTTAAAAAGAAAGAACGAGGAAGAAATTCTAAGCCCAGTGGTTATCTCTAGTAAAGGAAGGGGTTTGGAGGTATTGGTTTTTATAGGGTTAAACTAGCGGAATTTTAGTAGTAATCTCTTCTTTGGTAGTGGGAGGTATGTGACTTAACCTTTGAGTTAGTAGTGGTAGGTGGTGCAGAAGTAACTGCTTAGCCAAATTAAAAAAAAAAACTTATTGTAACTAATTTGAAGAATAGGATAATTATTGCAATTATTACTTATTTCTGTGATGATCGCCTTCCCTTTATTTAAGAGTATATTCTGGTATTTAAATTTAGAAATTTTCTTTTTTTTCTTTATTGGGTTTTATAGGGTTTGGCTAGCGGAATTTTAGTTGTAATTTCTTCTTTCGTAGCGGAAGGTATGTGGCTTGGCCCATGAGTTAGTAGTCGTATGTGGTGCAGAAGTAACTGCTTAGCCAAATTAAAAAAAAAAAAAACTTATTGTGACTATTTAGATGAGTAGGATAATTATTGTAATTATTACTTATTTCAATAACGACACACTAATTTTATTTATTTACGACTGTATTCTGATATTTAAATTTTGAAATTGTAATTTTTTCTTTATTGATTTTTATAAGGTTAAGCTAGCGGAATTTTAGTAGTAATTTTTTTTTCTTTTTTTGTGGGAGGTATGTGTCTTGATCCTTGAGTTAGTAGTGCTAGGTACTGGGGAATTAACGGCTTAGCCAAAAACAAATATAGTTTTAAGGTATGCCATTTATAGAAAAACATGATCAATACTAAAAATTAAGCGTAGTGCTTATGCAAATATAAAGGTGGATACTGAGGTCAACACCAAGTGGCAACAGATTATTTCATGCTTTTCTTATGTATTATATAGTCTCTCCTGTTTTTTTTTTAAATCATATTACCCCGAGCAAGGCGGTAACGCCAATGATGTGCAGGGGTCTACGTAAGAGTGAAAAGATTGGAAAAGAGAAAGCCGGAAACCACATCCTAAACAGGGAACAAGGGATGAGCCTCTACACCTGTTCAATAGAAGTGGGTGGAGTGTGAACCGGGCGATAGTTTAGTCTATCTACTCCAAAAACAATTCTTCTTAAACAAAATGCTGGGATCCTGATCAAAGGTGCTGGTACAAACGACGAATGTTGTAATTACGAGATGACGATGTTGGGCTGGTGACGAACATTTAACTGCATATATTCTGCAGTTTTCACTGTTATCGCTACGACGATACTTATAAATTTTTTTTGGTGGGGGGCGACTATTAAACTTCAAAATCCGCAACAAATTCGGGGCGACGATTAAACTTTCCAAATAATAAATCACTTTGTCGGGGACCTCTCAACCCGACTTTTTCCCAAAAGTCAGTTTCACATAATCATTTCAAAATCTTCTTCTTCTTCTTCTTCTTCTTCTTCTTCTTCTTCTTCTTTATCGTCTGCAACAACAAACAGAACCTGCAACAAACGCCTCGTCAAAACAATGGACCAGAACCATATGTAAAATAAAATATAATATATATTTTATTTTCCTATTTCATACAAAGACATTTTCGGTGACATGCCATGGGTTAGGAGGTGGTTTGGTCACAGTTGTCAGCACCCGATCTTACTCAACTCTACGCTTCAACAGTTGTGATCTGACTCTTCAAAAATCAAAATCAAAATAACTACTAAAGATTTTCTGTCAGCTTGACGTCACATCCCTGCCATTGACAGCTATCTTCCGGTACAAACCCAAATGTGGGACACAAACCTTTGACCTCGCTAGACAAAATAAAAAGTCAAATGAGAAATGTTTTCTTTTCTGCGCACCTGGCTGACCTTTTTGAACAAAATACATTTCACTCAAATCTCAAAATATCTGTCACCAAGCGCAAATTTTCATTGTCAAAAATTTCATGCTTCCCTAAAATATCGTCTAACAAATATTTAACACTTTAACGCAATCATCAGGACATTTGCGTTGTGTTTTCGTCACAACTATTTATATAAGCTAGTCATTGATGCATTATGTGTAGTAAGGTCTATTATCCTAACGGTTAATTGGTTGACCTTAATGGTTAGGTTTCAAACATATTTTTTTTAATCATATCACCCCGAGCAAGGCGGTAAGGCCACTGATCTGCAGGGGGATACGTAAGAATGAAAAGATTGGAAAAGAGAAAGCCGGAAATCACATCCTAAACAGGGAACAAGGGATGAGCCTCTTCACCTGTTCAATAGACGTGGGTGGAGTGGGAACCGGGCGATAGTTTAGTCTATCTACTCCAATTAAATATATGGCCTGATTACGTTCAAGAATCGCCGCTCGGTTTCTCCAAATATATGCATATAGTCAAACAGTTTTAGAGAGAACCCATTCTAATCTGTTATTTAACCAACGAGAAGAGATGGACTCGTGCTTGCCAACACTTACAGCACCAGTACCAATTACGCTGCCCCAGCCATCAGGTAAAATTTAAATTAGAACTAATATTTAAAAAAAGTATACATTTGTTGTTTATGGATGAGGGTGAGGTTTGTGAATTGGGAACCAGGGAACAGACGTCTGAAGAGTTTTGATAACCAATGACAAGAATGTCTCTCACTTAAAGAAATGGCTTTAACGAAAACATGTTTTTAATATACAATCCTTTTACGATATGAGTTAGTCAAAACTGACCACAATGGAGGCTAAACCAAGTAACAGTTCGCCCAGTAAAGGAGAGCCAGCTTGCCTTGAAAATCAATGTTTTTGGAATGCTATATTTAATCTCTGGAACTATCTCAACCACAAGTCTGAAACCCGATTAGTTATTCATACATACCACACTCTTAGCTCAACTCACTCCCATGGGACATGAAAACGAGATAGATGGCAAAAAGTTCAACCCGGTTTCCAAAGCAAAAGACCGCCAGGACATACTGTCAGTTTTTAAATTCATCTTTAGAGACCTGATTTTAAACACAAGAATCTGTCATGCCAAGGCTTTTAAGTTTTTTGTTCATATTTAACACATATAGAAATCTAATCTACCTGAACTTATTTATAAATGGAACTTTGTGTGTGTGTGTCTGTGCGTGTCCGTTACCTATAGAGTCCGAAACGGCTGAACCGATTTTCTTGAAAATTTACACAGTTGTACTATAAGCGTATGCGAGTGTTCTTAGCTAGGTTTTGTGTCGATGTGCCCCCGATAAATACCGAAAATCGATAATCGAAAAAATCGGGTTATATAAGGAGTGGTCCAATTTTAATCAAATTTGATACACTCATAGACAAAGACATAAGAAACGATATTCAGAAGTTTCAAGGTTGCAGTTCTTACAATAGTGCAGAAAATCGATTATATATATATATATATATATATATATATATATATATAAGGCAAGATGTTTGTGCGTGTGTGTCTGTTTATCTGCCTGTATGTCTGTATTTTTTTTCACCCCTTTTATTTTAGTTTTTGCTTCGGGTTTGGCTCTAAGTAGGTATAATTGTAGTTCTTACTCTCAGCCATGATACCATTTACTCAGAGAACTTATTTAGCCTTCAAAATTCAGTTTACGACGAAAAAACTTATTTGATAGCTTTACACCCGAGCAACGCCGGGTTGTACTGCTAGTTAACCAATATTACCTTCATATGCAGGTTTAGTTTAATGAGACTGAAAACAACTTTGCATGTACATTTCTTAGGATATATTGGTGGATATTTATTTCGTAGCGTCAGTTTTACAGAACAGCTATGGCGATTCTTTGGCTGGCCCCTCGGTTGCCTCCACCCACTTTTATAAACTTAAAAAATTATGAAACTGATCAGTTTTTGATTATGATAAAATTTGATCTTCAGTACTTTTCCCTCTGCGTTTCCTTTTTTATTTAGGGTCATGAAGAAATGATATAATCTAAATTATTGCCTTATTTCATAGTAGCTTCTTGATTGTATGGTCGGACTTTGCCAAAAACATAAATTAATTTTTCAGCTGATTTTTGTATTGATTTTTGATTGATTTCGCCGCATTATTTCATTTTCCCATTTTTTTTTCTTTCTCGCATTAAGTTTGTGCTTCAGAAAAGTTTTGTGGAAGGCAAAAATTAGGGCACACAAATCAAAATGTTCAGATAGTGTTGACCTTATGATTAAGTTTGATTTTGTTTTTAAATAAGCTTCTCTTGTGTTCCAACAGTTTGAGAGTGGAAAAGAGGGAAAGAATAGATTAGAACTCCACGACTATGAATGAAAAATTATTCAGTTTAATTTAACTAATTAACATACTTATATTCAAACTCATTCCTAAGTTGTGTATATGATAGGGAGGGTGTAGTATGGAAACGAAGACACTGCTTGAGTTTGCTCCCCTCTTTGTCAGAAAAATGTCGGCCCTTAAGTGTCCCCACCAATTTTCAACTTTCCACAATCGCCACTGCAGAACAGTTGTAAAAAATAACAGACATGGTATTATTAATGGGTTTATAATAGTTTGGTTAATATAACGATGTATAAACCTTTTTTAAGTTTTTTAATGTCTCGTAGATTCGTATAGAAAGAAAAAAAACAGATTTTCGTCTAGTACACACCACTAAAAATTGGTAGATATAAACCCTGTTTATACAACAGGGTGCCAACAAAAAAGACAAAAAAAAATGATGCAGTTTATTTAATTATTAGAGTTTTTGTTAGTTATTCAAAACAAAAGCAAATCATAGAAATTTGGTAGCTTAAAACAGATCAAAAATGTTAAATGTGGTGTTTAAACTAAAGAACAAAATTTCTTGGCATTATTTTAGTTCCCAAGTTGGACGTTCTTTCTTAAAAATATCTTCATATATATATATATATATATATATATATATATATATATGTAGAGAGAGAGAGAGAGAGGGAGGGAGAGAGAGAAAGAGAAAGAGAGGAGTGAGTGATCAGGTAAAAATTGGTAATAGGGAAATGCTTGCTATATTAACATTACTTTTGCTTCATTTCTCTACAACTTAAAACTACAGGATGCCCCATTTTATTTTAATTGCTGTAATTTTTGTTACAGTTGTTACAGTTGTTACAGTTGTTTGAAACAAAAGCAAATTATAGAACTATAGTAGCTCTAAAGACAACAAAAACATACATGTTAAATGCTGTGTTCAAAGTAAAGAAATGTGTCAAAATTTCCTGACATTTTTTCAGTCCCCAATTTGGACGTTCTTTCTTAAAGAGAACCATCCCCTCGCGTTGAAAATTTGATAACTGCCACACCCTGGAACAACAAATGGTTAAAACATTGATACCTTACTGTATATATATATATATATATATATATATATATATATATCAGCATGCAATGTGGGTATAGAAGAATCCAAAGGAGTATCCTGTACATACAGTAGTAGGATAACTCTCTAAGAGAGCTCTAAATATATATGTATATAAAAACATATATAGCAAATATAATACTTCCGATTTACCATGAAATAACGTGTCTGCCTTAACTTTTCTATATATATATATATATATATATATATATATATATATATATATATAAATTCATACCTTACTTCATATATATATATGTATAAATATATATATTGATACCTTACTTCACACACACACACACACACACACACACACACATATATGTATATATATATATATATATATATATATATATATATATATATATGAAAAAATTACAAACTCGTTAAAATAGAGAAAATAATACAAATTTTTTTTTTAATTAGTATGAAATATTAAATAGATCAAAATAGAGAGCCTAATGGATATTATCCAGAGCAATATGTGTTGGGTTTTCTTCCCTCTAGTATATATATATATATATATATATATACTTCTGAGATGAGGTAGTATTAACATTGTTCAGACTGTTGTCTTAATCTTTATTGCCATTTTTACGACGTTTCGCCCGATGTACACTTTGGCCTTCTTTAGATGCTAAGAATTTTGATCCGAAATAAAGGGATCGCTTCAAAATTCTAGCACCTGAAGAAGGCCAGAGCATACAACGGCTGAAATGTCGTAAACATGACAATAATGATGAGGACAACAGTCCAAACAATGTAAATTGTATATATATAAATCGACAGTATATGGTAATTCGCGTACAATTGTCTGGAAAGTCTTATGCAATCATTTTTCGAAAGAGATATGCCTGACTTGGCAGAAGACTTTCCCGCAGTAGATTTAACCCATAGCTGGAGGGAGAATAAATAGATTAATACATTTCCCACGGGTATTTGCGTGTATGTGAAATCAACGAATGCAACTGGAATTCGAACTTGTTTCTCCGGTTTCTCATTCCGAGCCGATATCCACTGTGCCACAACGTCTAATGTATACATGAGTAAAGAAAAAAAGACAAGCATTGGTCGAGCCTGCAAATATCTACCCGGAGGTTAGCCTCTTTTATGGAGGTAGATTTAACCCCTAGCAGAAATTGCAGTTGATCTATTCATTACTGTAGTCTTGTGTCATACTAGGCTAAACCGTCAACATATCTGTATAACACTTGATATGGTGGATGCACCTGTCTTAGTGTAATGGTTAACAAGCTTATCTCGCAAATCAATTCTTTCGAGTGAACTTAATCTTCATTGGGATCACCAGTAGTGTGACCTTGTACCAGACTAAGCTATTTTTTGCTGTTTAAACACAGTGTTCAATTGGATGAGAAATATTTCAACGAATTCTAAACACCGAAGCCAGCATTGATCTGAACAAGACTGAAGGATGCACTTGAAAACAAGGATTAGAAAAATAACAAAAATGTCGAGTAAGATATCGGCTGAGAGAATGTCGGGAAGTTAGTCAGCGATTTTGGAATATGACTTCCTTTCTCTCTCTCTCTCTCTCTCTCTCTCTCTCTCTCTCTCTCTCTCTCTCTCTCTCTCACTTTTAACTTCCTTACTCACTTTTCTTTTCTGTTTGATTTTTATCTTTCTTCTTTTTTTCATTCTTTCTTTCTTTCTCGTTTGATTTTTTTTTCTCGTTTTCTCACTCCCGTTGGAACACTTTCTTTTCTTTTTGTTTCTTTCTTTTCTTTCTTTTATTTTGTTTCCTTCTTTTCTTTTTGTTTGTTTGTTTGTTTGTTTGTTTATTCCTTTCTTTCTTGTTTGATTTTTTTCTTCGTTTTCTCACTACGTAGAATTCATTTCTTTCTTTCTTTCTTTCTTTCTTTCTTTCTTTCTTGTTTGATTTTTCTCGTTTTCTTACTCCCGTTGGAACACTTTCTTTATTTTCTTTCTTTTCTTTTTGTTCCATTCTTTTCTTTCTTTTATTCTTTTTCATTTGATTCTTTCTCGTTTTCTCACTCTCGTTGGATTCTTTCTTTCTTTCTTTCTTTCTTTCTTTCTTTCTTTCTTTCTTTCTGTAATTGTTAGACAAGCCTATCTGAGTGACCATTTTTTAGGTAGTGAGTTGGATCCCCACTGGTTGACTCTATAAACAATTCGACATTAAATAACCCTATTAAGGGTTGACATGACGTAATATCAGCCAACTTGCTCTATCTATCTATCTATCTATCTATCTATCTATCTATCTATCTATCTATCTATACTTATTCCTCTTAAACTGCTTGGTGAATGAAATGGTTGCGTATTTATATCTCGTATCTGCCTGCAACTTGAATTAAAAATCCAGAATTTTGTAGAATATATTTGACAGCAGACAGTAGACATGCCTCCTCTCTTCAGAAAATTGACTTTCTCCAGTCATCCTGCTCCCTAAGAATCACATCGCGTACGCGACATAACTCAGACATCTGTAAACTTCCTACTGGTACCAGGGATCAGTGTTCGAATCCAATTAAAACATAGTATGTTGAATTTCAAACCTGTCTCGATATCTTGCGTCTAGATGACTGACGCAACACAATCTTCTTACAATTCCCTAAAGTTACTGTCCTGTAAATTCGTTCACCATCAATGTGATTTTAATTCAATATCTGTCACATTCTGCTCATATATCTATTTTACCACATATATATATATATATATATGTATATATATATGACAGTATCTGTCTATTATTATCCTCTATCTCTCTTTTCTCTCTCTCTCTCTCTCACTCATCCCCTATTAATCAAACTCACTCTGATATCATTATTATTCTCTCTCCACTGTATCTTTCTGTCTCAGTGGCAGCTAGTCTCCGTCTAATAGCAGTAGCGTGCCGAACCGCTAGGTCATCGTGACTCGCCACCACCTTCTTAGTCATAGAAATGAAGGGATATCGGAAAAGGCGGGAAATGAAGTAGCAGAAAGGGGAGGAGGAGGATGGCGGGGGATGGAGAGGAGAGGTGAGAGGATATATAACGATGAAATGTATGTAGTGAGAACGAGATGAAAATGGGAGAAGAAAGAATGAACATAAGACAGGGTAGAGAGAAGAATTAAACTAGAGAAAAGAGAGAGAAGGAAGAGGAAGGGAGGGAGATGAGTAGTAGCCAGGAGATTTTTTTTTTGTATATATCCTGTCATTCGTTGCGGTAAATTGGACTGTTAGCTGGACTCAAAAACTGATGACAGGGAATTAGAAACGATACAAAAATGTGGTTCCAGTTTTGGTTTAAATGTAAAAAAAACCCAAAAAAACTATCTATTTCATGTTTCTGTGTATATTTTTCTCAGTTTGTTTCTTTCTATCTATCTGTCTATCTATCTATCTATCTCAGTTTGTCCTATCTATATATCGATCTAAATATCTATGTCAGTTTGTTCATATCTATCAATCTACTTATCGCAATCTATTCATTTCTGTCTATATATTTATCGATCTCAGTTTGTTCAAAGCTATCTACTGAAATATCTATATATCTGTTCCTATTTATTTATCACAGTCTGCTCCTATCTATCTATCTATCTATCTATCTAGCTAGCTAGCTAGCTAGCTAGCTAGCTAGCTAGCTCATTCTGATTATATCTGTGTATGTATTTATGTATCTCTCTCCCTCTCTCTTGCTCTGTCTCTATACACACACACACACACACACACACACACACACACACACACACACACACACACACACACATATATAGGGCGCGATGGACGAATTGTCGTCTAAATTACGCAAAAATCAAAATAACTCTGACTCATTTTAACAGATATTTATCCAGAATCACTCAAATATATCTTGAAATACTAGAGTAAATTTATTCAATAAAATCGTCATTAGCATCAACCACAGCCTCCAGACAACTTCGGAATCTCCTGCAACTCTTCTGGACAGTCTTCTTGTTTAAGTTGGTGAATGCTGCCATAATCCTTTTCCTTCAGTTCATCATTGGTGTTACAAGGAGTTTTGTTAGCCTCTCACTCAACTGCACCCCACACAAAATAATCAAGTGGGTCGCAGTCTGGGGGTGATGTGATTGCAGAAATTGTCTGACACCCATAGCTGGGTTCTTCTGCTTGTGTTGCATAGTGCAGAGACATATTGTCAGACATAGAGTCTTCCAGCAGTCACCCTCTTGACCCAGGGCAGCACCTCCTCCTCAAGGCACTTGATATAGGCCTTCGTGCTGAGTTTGAGGCTCTGTGGGAAGACGAATGGAGGCATAACGTCATCATTACTAGTACACAATCCAAACATATTTGCAATCACAAATAGACTCTTTCCAAATCCTCTTCACTTTCCACAGATTGACTCCGAAACACACAGTAATGTTCGTATTGGAGCTTCTAAGAAATACTGTTTCCAAATTTCTGACAGAATAAATTGTGTCATGGTGCTCTTTTCTTCACGATCAACACCCAACTGACCCTACTACACTGTCTTGTCGAAAGCATAAAAAGCAAACAACGCGTAAGCGCAAAATTAAAAGTATAAAATGGCGACAACTGCACGCTGGGATTGCCTCCTTTAAGCATCATGAAGTCACCTTTCGGACAAATTGATCATGGTGAGATTCGAACCCAGGTTTCATGGTGTTGTAGAGGAATATCCTATCCTACCCCGGAATGGATATGGTCCGGTCTATAAAACGAGACGAGAGCATACGTCCCTAGACGAAATAATTCTTCACTAGACGGACGCATACGTCCTAGACAGAGACATTGTCTACTTGATTGTTATACCTGTTACTATTCGTTGGTGTTCGTGTATTGTCTGTTGGTATTGTCTTTCCATTGGTTTTAGGCAAAACTAATGGGAAGAGTGCAGGACTGCGACATAACCAGTTTGTATAAATGAATGACGGAACGGGGATCCTGGGAGGAATGTCAAAGAAGACCCTTATCCATGTTTTTTTTTTTAATCGTTTCATCCCAAGCAAGGCGGTACCACCACTGATATACAGGGGGCTACATAAGAGAGTTAAAGTTTTAAACAGGAGGAGAGTGAAGAAGAAGACGAACCAGTTACAGGGAGTTTCAGAGAAAGAGCAAGAGAAGGATGGAAACACTGAAGTGAAGACAGTTGCGATGGCAGAGAGAAAGGAAAAGAAGAAGATACACGAGGTGATGTAGAAAGGACTGGAGTCAAGTGGACAAGAGATGAGAATTGACATTGCATTTAAATTCCTGGAGGTTGTAGCCGTCAGGAAAGCAAGTATATGGAAGGGAGTTCCACAGGCGAGAAGCGCGAGAAAAGAAGCTGGTGGAGTCGAGCTGCTAAGTCGGGACCAATCACATTACAGATTCTTCTATGGAGTCTGTCGAGAACACTGAGAATGAACGGCAGTGGCGCCTGACCAGATATGACAACAGTATTCCATGCACGGTCGGATGGTTGATTTGTATATGTGCAAGATGGATTCAGGCGGAGAAAAAATTCCTGGCCCGACACAGTGACCCAACTTTTCTAGCAGTGGATTTAGCTATTGATTCAATGTAATGATTCCACTTGAGGTCAGAAGATAAGGTAAGGCCGAGGAGGCGCAGTATATTGCTTTCAGGGAAACTTGCTTGTTCCATACTTATGGGGGGTGCAGGAGAGATTGCCTATGATGGTTGACAAGAGTTTCGCTTTAGAAGCATTGAAATTTACAAGCTACTTCTTACCCAAGTCCACCACTGAGCGGAGGTCCTACTCAAGATCAGCGAGGTTACGTTTGTCCGCCTCACCAGATTTCTTATTGATGCCGAAGTAAATTGTGGTGTCACCTGCATAGATGCCTACCTGGGATAGAGTCCTGGGGGCGCTAGCATTCGTGCAGTAGGATGTGTAGGCATGCTCATTCAAGACGACCTTCAGTATGCTGGGAGGAATGTCAAAGAAGACATACGTCACTAAAAATTAAAAGAGGGAAGAAGTAGTGAAGAGCCATGATTGCTTACGTTCTTAAGTAACACGACACATTGAAGAAGAAGAAAAAGTTCTTAAATTTCCATATTTTCCCATGCGCTAAGCAAAGAAATCTCTCTATGATAATTGAATTATGCTGTGTTTATGTTGAATCAACTGCTACGTCTACTGTTATGAAGGTCGGGTCACTGCGCCTGACCAGACAGTTCTGCTCGTCAGGATCCATCTTGCAACATTTATAAATCTACCATTCGTCCGTGCATAGAACACTGCTGCCATATCAGGTCTGTTGTTCTTGTTGTATATTACGAGATTCTTAACAAAATTCAAAGAAGGTCTGTAATGTAATCGATCCTGACCTGATATGTCGATTTCAGTCAATTTATCACCGACGTGACATGGCTTCCGTTTGATTTTTTTACAAATATTTTCATGGTAACCGACGAGATAAGAGAGCGGGTGCTAGACCATGCATTCTATCAACAACCTTCCCAAAGTCATTGGTTCTTAATTCAATATTTATGCTGAAGACAATTATATACTACTGTTTTAATAGCAAGTTAAATAATCTGACAAAGTGAAAGCTAGTACTGATTTAAAAAAATAACATTCAGTCAGTTATTACCTAGAGCAAGTAATGACTTAACTTTAATGCCTTCAAAATCAAACTGCTATATTTAAATCATCATAGAAAATTGCTTTCCATTAGTATGGCTAATGCTACACTCCAGAAGAGTAACTCATTGCAACTTTTAGGTTTCACGTTTTCTAATATCATGTAGTAGAATGATTATATTAAATCAATTGCTAGGTCTACTGTGGGTACCCCCATAAATTGCTAAAAACAGCATAGTATGAATAAAAAAGGTCCCAAACTTAATAAAACAAACTTTTTCCATAAAAATGTTTATAATATTAGTAAGAGAAAAGATTAAAGTAATTTTTAATTATTTATAAAAAAAATTTTAACCCCTTCTAACATTTTGGAAATTTTGGTAGAAATCTTGTTTGATTTGAGTTACCGGGTAACCAAAACGGTACGACTGTTGCAATGGAAAACGTAATGATGACATCACCCACTTTTTTTTGTTGACAAACATTAATTTGGAAATTCTCGCAAAAATCAAAGAATTGTCAGATTTTAATGAAACTTTCAGTTCTCGTTCACAAAAGAATGAAATTATTTTTAAAATTACTATTTTTTTAAATTTTGGTAAAAATATTTTTTTTTACCTCTGTTACCTCCTTCCACGTAAATCAATGAAATTTTAACAAATTTCAGTGCTGTAGTCTAGAATTTTGTTTGTTAACGCAGGACACATTGGGGAATAAAATCATCTATTTTTTTTATTTTAAGTTAACGACCTTTATCCGAAAATCTGCTCCGAAGAAAAATACAATAAAACTCTGATATTTAATTTTTAATATTATTAGAAAAATGCAATAAAACTCTGATATTATGTAATTTAATAAGCTTTTAATTGCTTGAATAAATAATAAAAATTAAGGACATTATAGTCTAAAGAAAAACAAATTTCGATAAAAAATAAAATTTTAATAAAATTGTTTTTATTTTTTGTTATTATTATACTTTATAAAGTTTGAAAAATATTTTTCAAATCTTTAAAAAACTGTTGCGGTTAGATTTTTGAGTTAAGAATTGCTGATTATATTGCCTATTGAAAATTGAAAAGTTTAATAAAAATCGTTCAAGACATATTTTTAAAATAATTTAAACATTTTTTTGTGCATTTGATGTTTTTTTTTGTATGTTAATTTCTATGTGCAAATTAAAAGGTCAGAGCTTCCTCCTTTACCCGAAAAAAAATTTGTACAATTTTGTCACTTATAAAACGCCACACTTTTTTTTTTTTTATCTCTAATCAAGAACTTGTGAACAACTTCGTGATATACGGCGAGGACAGATCAAAAAGTTCAAATCGGTGATCAAGAAATAGTTTTATTCTAAATTTCACGCTATAAATAAGTAATACTGGTGTAAGTCAGATTAATTTAACATAAAATTTGCTAATTTTTCAAAAATAAAGTGTAACAAATGTATATTAAATTTTTGCAAGATTTTTTTAAACCGAGAATTAACTTTTGTTTATAAATGTGTCGATCGCTCAAAAATGGCGTCGAAATTTAAAAATTGAAAAAAAATCTCGAGTTTTTATATTTCAATCAATATAATTCCTGTTTGAAATAAACCAGATTATTTTGCTTACTAGAAATAGTAAATTTAATTATTTAGCTTTCAATTAAAACTAAAATAAAAGTTTCAAGAAAACGTTTTCATTTTTAAAAATTCAGTTTAAAAGTAACTATGCAGTTTGTTTTCGCGATTTAGTGCAGGTATCTAGTTTACTGCTAAGAAAGTTGGTTCTCGTCAGAATATTACTTATACATTTATAAATCAACCATTCGTCAATTCTTTGAAAATTGATGCCATATGTGGTCTATTGATGTTTCTATATATCTTGAGATTCTTGACGAAATTCAAAGGATCTGCAATGTATTCGATCCTGACCTGGCATCTCAATCTTATCCACTTTCCCACCGACGTGACGTGGTTTCCTTATGTCTTTTCTGCAAATATTTTCATGAAAATTGTTTCTGGTGAGTGGCTCTTCTTAGATCTTCGACTAAAATGACAACCAAGTCTCACTGTTTTACTGTTAGAATAATAAGATAACATCAGTCGTATTCTAATAGTTTCTTTTCGCCTGTGAAATTTCCTTCTAATTTCTTGCTTCCCTCCCAACTACAGTATGCAAAACTATAAATCCAAAGTCAGACGGCATCTTGCGTCTTCCAGAATCGTAATCATTTGTTGTCTTTTTCTCACTTCTAACTTCTCTTTCACTCACTATAATTCTGTATGTCTTGGTCGCATTCTCACCTTGTTTGGGAAAAATACATTTTATAACAGAGATGGTTATCCTTGGGAACCGAGTAACAGCAAATTTCCACAAATCTTCGACCAAATTCTCGGCAGTCTTTTCAATTTAAACCCTGAAGTAATCTGTCGCAAAAGAAGAAGAAGAAGAAAATGAAAAAACGCGTTCGTAGTTCCTTAAAAGTCTCATATCGTTGAAAGAAAAAAAGAGTCACAAGATAATTAAAACGAAAAGTCTAAAAAGTCACAAAAATTTAAAAATATGTCAATAATAATATGAGGAGGGAGCGGGTGGTAGACCATTGCATTTACTCAATGCTATTGAGTCAGTGCGAATGACGATGTAAGATGAAGAACGCTTCATGTAGAATCAGGCAGGAAGGGAAACGTCGACGCCGGCGTCTGCAGAACAAGTGGGTAGTTAAGAAAATTTGACATAGATGACGTAGAATTTTCCAGATAAAGATATTCTTGGGAACAGGCACACACGCACACACACCTTATATATATATATATATATATATATATATATATATATATATATTGTTAAATATAAGAGACAATGAATGTCTATTATGCTTAATCATGAACCGTTCGAAACGTCGTATTTTGGCTTTAATTTCAATTGAAAATAAAGACAAAAAGTCTCCAACATTTGGATAATTTTTTAATAATTTGGTTCTAAGCTTTCGGCTCCCATGAGCCATCTTCAGAGAGGATATTAAGACGGTAATACGGTTTAGAACGGCTCATGATTAAACATAATAGACATTCATTGCCTCTATTATTTAACAGTATATGTTTAGAAAATTATTTGCTGCCTCGATACACTAAATATATATATATATATATATATATATATATATATAGTGTGTGTGTGTGTGTGTGTGTGTGTGTGTGTGTGTGTGTTTCAAATAGAGTGTATCTGTACAGGCAAAAAAGTAAATCTATTAATCGACGTATATCATCCTCGGAACAACTTTATAAAGGCAATGTAGGATTTATGCTGTTGCATGTATTTATATACAAAGGCAAGAATATCATTTGTTTATTAAGGCTTTTAAATTTGAAAACGTTTATTAATGTTAATCATATTGTTGAAAGGTCAGTAAAAATATATGGAAGACACAAAGAGTCGCTTTAAAAATTCAGGCAAAAAGTAATATTCAACCTTTTTTTTAAATGAATATTGTTTAAATTATATATATATATATATATATATATATATATATATTTGTGTATTTAGGCAGCAAATTTCCTTTTAGACATGTCAGATTAAATAAATTGCAAACATTGTGTCTGCTTATTTTTAATAAAATCCGTTCATACTCAGGTAGACAGGTATGTTGTTGTAGATGTCTGGAAATGGATGAATAGTCAGACAAATGTAATTCCAGTTGCATTCACTTACCCACAAATATCCCTGGGAAAGGTATTAATCCGTCTCTTCTCCCCAGTTAATTGGGCAGATTGGGTATTATAGTCTTAGCTGATAACCAGTCTACCGCAGAAAGCAATGGCAACCTATTGTGAGATAATCTTTTGCCCAGTCAGTCATGTCTTTTTCGTGACATGATCGCCCAAAGTGTGTATCACGTATGGCACTTAACTGACTGACTTTTGTGTTATCAGTAAATTTGCCAATGTTTTTATCGATTTTTATTCTATATTATTTTCCCGAGTACTTTCGAATGTTGATACATTTGTTTTCAAGTAGTGTTCTGTGTATTGTACTGTTATTTTTTATTTCCGACGTCCTTACGTTTTATGGAACCAATTTCAAGTCACTCACAGACACGTAATAGAAGCGGTAAAACTGAATTAAAAAAACGCACTTCAATATTCGGTGACCTGTAGAGAAAGATAATTTATTTAATGTTTGTTACTTTTTTTTTATTACAACAGCCTCCAGAATTTGTATTCTTTCTTTGCACTCTACCCAATATATAACACCCACATTTTAAATAGAACATTTACGAAACTAATCCGTGGTTTATAGTATAATTATGCTGAGCATAACTTTGCAACAGATTCTGAGAAAATTTCGCAAAATCTCGTGTGATTAAAAATTGAACAAGGTCAGTACACTCAGATCTTCAGTCACGATGACTAATGACTTCGTGCTAGGCTGGCTATCTCCTGCTTCACTCACAAAGATAAGATCAAATCATGTTCGGATTTTCAGGTACTTTCCAACGATTTATCCTAAGGCTGACATTTTCAAAAAGTTACTTGACATGATGGCTTCGAAAAGGTTTCGATTAACGCCATCGTCTGAAGGAAATTTGCGATGCCTGTGCTTGAAGCTTTTTATAAGTGAGAAAAGGCTTAGAACAGAGCTAAAGGCTGTCTCTGAAATTCGAATACATTTGTTCAAAAAGAAGAATTGGATTACGTCACAGGATGCAAAGTCAGCTCGTATTTTTACGTCTTCACAAATATATCTTCGTCCTACTTCTCTCTCTCTCTCTCTCTCTCTCTCTCTCTCTCTCTCACACACACACACACACACACACACACAAAGTTTATATACATTAAAAGATATTTTAAGAATTTGGTATATGAAGAGAAATTATTTATACAGGTTTTATTAAAAAAAATGACAGACAAGTTATTATAGTTAAGTTTTTTATGTAATTTTTCATGTGATCTTGATTTTTTCTTTCCAGAACATGAATTATATAAAAATTGTCTAAATAATTTATTTTTCCAAGCGCTTTCGGCTTTATCTATTATCGAATATGAATTTTATTTTACATGTGACTGAATATGTGTAATGTTTATGTGCATAGAGTCATGTGTTTCGGTCAACTATATTAGTGACGAAACATTGTCTTGAGAGGATGGCATTTGAATAAATTGTATATTTATCGTTACCAAGAAACCTCAATCGAAACTCCAAATTTGTCTATCGACTCCCACTTATGTTTTTCACATACACGCGCGCATACATGTATATAATGTGAGCGCCATGTATTTGAGAATTTAAACATAAAAGAAACTAAAGATGTTCAATATAAAAATCATTATGCTTTCAGGAATAGAAAAAAACAACACACATATATTTGTACACATGTTCAAAGTTAGAAAAACAGAAAAAGTTTTTTCAATAAATTCGTCCTCAATCTCGATGACGGTATCAACATGGTCTCGAGAGCAACTGTATATCTGGATCAGGTGGTTCTCTTTCATGTTGATCATCGCACTCACAATGGTGGTCTTCAGTGAGTCCTTGGTATTGTCGGGCAGCTGGTTGGCATCCATTTTGACGACACCCCACAACTGCTGATGCTACTTGAGAAATTTATGAAGGTGCTATGTGTCGGAGGTACATTTTTATTTAGTAAGACTTTTCAATCTAGGCCGATTGGTATTAATTTCATTATTTGATAACTAAAGAAAAGGAAGTTTCGCCACTCAAACGCGTGTAGCCAAAAAATAACGTTTACTACAATATGTAGTATATATATATATATATTACCACTACTAACCCAATGGTCAAGCGCCATGCCTCCCACTACCTAAGGGGGATTTACTACTAAGATTCCCTTGGCTTAACCCTATAGTAACCAATATTCCCCATTCCCTTCCTTTACTATTTCCTGCTTCCGGCATAAGATTCACCCTCCCATATGTGGTTTCCGGCTTTCTCTTTTCCAATCTTCTCACTTTGTTTTTTTTTTTTTTCAATTGGAGTAGATAGATATTTCTATCGCCTGGTTCACACTTCACCCACGTCTATTGAACAGGTTAAGAGGCTCATCCCTTGTTCCCTGTTTAGGATGTGGTTTCCGGCTTTCTCTCTTCCAATCTTTTCACTATTACGTAGCCCCCTGCGCATCAGTGGCGTTACCGCCTAGCTCGGGGTGATACGATTAAAAAAAAAAAAAAAAAAAAACGTGGTTGACAATGCATATCTTGAATTGACATGTGAAATAACTATTACCCCACTAAATATTATCTGAATTTGCACACACACACACACACACACACACACACACACACTCGCGTGTGTGTGTGTGTGTGTGTAATTTTGAGGTTAAATAAGGAAAACTATATTTGTCTCGCCTACGTATTTCATACTGTAATAGACTTTATTAAGGTAAAATAATTAAATGAATTTTATTTTAAATAATGTATCTATAAACAAAACCTTGATGGTAACTGCAAAAACGCTCAAAATTTATTCATAAGATTAATAGAAATGATTAAGCATTTAAAAAAATTCATAGTTCATATCTGAAGAGAATTGCTGTGTAATGATATGTTGAAATGATAGAAACTAACCATTTCTTTGGATTATTTTATATTTTTGTTTTGTGTGTTGGTCTGAGAATGTATTGTTTCTACAGGGAAAGGCGAGATTGCAAAAACACCGGGGCGCAGACTGATATTTCAGCAATATTGAATGGCGGCGCTCTCGAGAATTTTTTCCTGAATTAATTGTTTCTCTTTTTATAAATATGGCATTCTTTAAGTCGAAATTGTCGCCGAATTTCTTACTGTGAATCACTAATACATCCGTTAAATTATTATTTGTGATCTCTTTTCTGTGTTCATATATTCGTTTTGTTTTTCCAAATTTCTACTTGTTTCTCCGATGTACTTTGAGGGTCAATTTCAGCAATTTATTTTGTATATTCCTGCTTCTGAGTTCTTATAGTCTATTTTTAGACCCGACCATGTCTGTAATAGTTTTTGAGGTGGTTGTTACAATTTGGATGTTGTTTAGATGGGATAAGTTGTTCTGGATATATATATATATATATACAGGGACTTGTACTCACAGAAATAACAAATACACTTAAAAAAATTAGACGTCAGCATGTAGACCTTAGAATTCTTTCAATATCAAAGGTGTTGGTTGGCGTTATTGTTAATCATAAACAGGACACGAAAATTACTTACAGAAGGGAAAGTTGGAATTTGTCTAAAAGTGTAATTTTAATAAAAAAAAGTAATTAAAATGCAAGGAGGTTGTAAACACACAGTTCCAAAAGAGTAATGAAATGGAAAAAGAAAAACTCACAATCCCTCCAACAATCGTAAAGAGCGAATGAAATGCTCTTTCTGTCGGCACAGACTAGGCTGATGGATCTTCAAGTAAACAGCCTACAAAACTCGTAAATGATGGACTGAGCGGGCACTGTGCAAAACAGAAAACCAAGTGTCCTCATACCTAGAGGCACAGTCTTGATTATCAAGAAAATGTTGTCCAATGGCCTATTCTTGAACAGCCTGAGTTGTTCTTAAAGACCGTCTATGACTACCTGAACGTACATTTACGGGGACATGCTGCGCTACTCGTGTTTCCAACCTCAAATTGATACGCCCTACGCATACCGCTTCATATCGGCATTTGAATATATAAACCACAGAATTTTTGCGAAAACAGGACAACCTATAGTTAGTGAAAAAAGGAAAAACAATTCGAGTCTGAAACACAGTATATATATATATATATATATATATATATATATATATATATATATATATATATGTTTTTTTTCCAATCTTCTCACTTTGTGTTCTTGCTTTGTTTTTTTTTTTTCAATTGGAGTAGATAGATCTATCTATCGCCCGGTTCACACTCCACCCATGTCTATTGAACAGGTTAAGAGGCTCATCCCTTGTTCCCTGTTTAGGATGTGGTTTCCGGCTTTCTCTTTTCCAATCTTCTCACTTTGTTTTCTTGTTTTGTTTTTCAATTGGAGTAGATAGATCTATCTATCGCCCGGTTCACACTCCACCCATGTCTATTGAACAGGTTAAGAGGCTCATTCCTTGTTCCCTGTTTAGGATATGGTTTCCGGCTTTCTCCTTTCCGATCTTTTCACTATTACGTAGCCCCCTGCACATCAGTGGCGTTACCGCCTTGCTCGGGGTGATACGATTAATATATATATATATATATATATATATATATATATATATATATACTAGCAGTAAATGAAATGAAACTGTAAGAACGCTGACATTAGGATTGAAGAAACGTGAAATCGAACTATAGAGTTCGGAGTGTCCAAGGAAAACAAACGACCATTTTGAAAACCACACTGCGTGAAAACAGGCGGTTAATGTATAGGAAAGGACTTTCAATGATATTTAAAATAGAGCCCTCTGATATACGTAGGAAAAAATATATGAAAATAATCTATCTATACTTATTTATAAATGGAACTTTGTCTCTGTGTGTGTGTGTCTCCATGTGTGTGTGTGTGTGTGTGTCCGTTGCCTATAGACTCCGAAACGGCTGAATCGATTTTCTTGAAAATTTACACAGTTGTACTATAAGCGTCTGCGGGTGTTCTTAGCTCGGTTTTGTGTCGAGGTACACCCAATAAATATCGAAAATCGGAGTGGTCCGATTTTAATAAAATTTGATACACTCATAGACAAAGACATAAGAAACGATATTCAGAAGTTTTAATGTTGCAGTTCTTACAATAGTGCAGAAAATCGATAATATATATAATTCAGTTTAAGACGAAAAATCTTATTTGATATCGATACAAGGAAATCAAAATTTGAGTTACATCCATTCATTTTTTTTTCAGGCTACGGTTTCGCTTTAACTGGAAACAACTATTGCTTTTGAGTCTTTTGTGCCAACGTCCAAAGAGCCTGAGCTCCAGGACCATGGATAAGTTTTAAAGCTTTCATTACACCCAAGCAACGCCGGGCTACACTGCTAATTATTTCTATATTTTTCATATTTGAATGATGCCAAATGGTTGGCATATTTTTCATTAAACTCTTTCGTTGCTGGTCCAATATAAATCTTTTCCGCCACTGGGCTCTCATTTATTGTCACTTTAACCTTAAAATACACATTTTCTTTCAAGGAAAAGAAACTCCCATTTTGAAAATTTCACTTTATGAAACAGTCCGTCGTTTTCCGTATCATCACCGAAGTTAAGTCACGTCAAGCCTGGTCAGTATCTAATTGGGTGACCACCTGTAAATCCCAGGCGCTGAAAAGTTAAATGTGTGAGCGCTATACTTTATGGTCATATCACGTTGAAACACCGGTTTTCTTATGATCACCGAAGTTAAGCAACATCGAGCCTCGTCAGTAACTCGATGAGTTACCATTTAGCAATATCAGGCGCAAATATCTTAGATGTGCGAGTGCTATGTTTTATAGTCACATCACGTTGAATCACATCCTTCTGTATGATCATCGAAGTTAAGTAACATTAAGCTTGGTAAGTACCTAGATGGGTAACCACTTGGGAATCCCAGACGCTAGAAGGTTAAAGGTGTGAGCGTTATGACTTATGGCCACATCGCATTGAAACACTGGTTCCCTTATGATCACCGAAGTTAAGCAACATCGAGCCTCGTCGGTACCTAGATGAGTGACTATTTAGCAATATTAGGCGCTGATATCTTAGATGTGTCAGTGTTATGCTTTATTACGTTGAATCACATCCTCCTGTATGATAATCGAAGTTAAGTAAAGCCTGGTCAGTACCTAGATGGGTGACCACTTGGGAACACCAGGGGCTGTAAACCTGGATTTTCGTGTGATGCAATGGATACTAGTTTGGAATTGTTAATTGGAAAGCAGTGTTCTAATTCCTGTTGAGTTCGTTATATTCGTTAAAATATCATTGGGAAATGTGTGAATCTACTTCTTCCCCTTAGCTATGGATTAATTCGTAAGTCTTGTATCACTAAACGGTTATTATCTAGAAAAATAAAACAATTTTTAAACAAATCTCGCTTCAAATAACCTGCACGTAGAAAAGAAATCAACAAAGCAAACAAACAACAAACAAAGCAAGAAAGCTCTTTTAAAATGTATTTAGAATCAGACACTCTTATATACATATATGCAGAGAGCTTTTTCAAAGCCCGAGAGCCACTCTAGGCAGTTTTACTGTGTTGAGTTGTATTAGCATAAAAAAGTAAAAGGAGTGAAGTTCTTGGGTCTATCCATTGTTGCTAGACTTGAAGGGGTCGCAATATAATGAGTGAATATAATTTCAGAGTTAAGGTGCTTAAGTTAAGAGTACAGAGTTGAAGCAGACGTTAAAGGAACTGGAGACCCAATTGTAAACAAGAAACAATGGGTGAGCTCTACTCCTGTTCAAAAGAATGGAGAGGAGTGTGAACCGGATGATAGACGAATCGTTCTATTCCTATTGCGGCCTGGAAAAATAAATCAAATAAGGTTTACAGTATTTACAAAAATATAGACAAATAAGTCAAATAAATAGTAAAAACTTTCAGTGTTTAGGCATTGAAGTAGGCTTTAGTAGTTGAAGTAGGCTTTAGAAGGAATCGGAAACACAACCCTAGACAGGAAACAAGAGATAAACATCTACTCCTGCGTTAGAATTATAGGGTTGAAGGAGGCTTTAGAAGGAATCGGAAACACAACCCTAGACAGGAAACAAGAGATAAACATCTACTCCTGCGTTAGAATTATAGGGTTGAAGGAGGCTTTAGAAGGAATCGGAAACACAACCCTAGACAGGAAACAAGAGATAAACATCTACTCCTGCGTTAAAATTATAGGGTTGAAGGAGGCTTTAGAAGGAATCGGAAACACAACCCTAGACAGGAAACAAGAGATAAACATCTCCTCCTGACATAGAAATATAGAGTTGAAGTAGACTTTAAAAATAACCGGAAACCCGATTCAAAACAGGAAACAAGTGATAAACCTCTACTCCTGCGTTAGATATATAGAATTGAAGTAGACTTTAGAAGGAATCGGAAACCCAAATCCTAAACCGGAAACAAGGAATAACTCTATTCCTCTTCAAATAACTGGTGAAGATTGTGAACTGGATGATAGTCGAACCTATTTAAACTCATAGAGGGCGAGGAGAATAAATAAAATAAATAGTGAAAAGTTTTAGTGTTCAGGCATTGACGTCAGAACTGTAGTGTTGAGAGCAGATTTTAGGAGCCGAAAATCTAAATATTAAATTTAGGAAAATCCTAAACAAGAAAGAAGGGACAAATCTCTACTCTTAATTTTAAACGATTTTTTTTAGTGGGTACTCATAATTGGTTAAGGGTTCCCTTTATTTATTAGACAGTACATTTATTTATTTTTCTCTATTAAGTTTCGTTAAAAAATTGTTTCTCCGGATGGAACAATGTTTTAAAGTTATAATGATCCGTTGTATTTCTAAAATGTTTTTTGTTTACACTTGAATATATATATATATATATATATATATATATATATATATATATATATCACTTGACAAGACACAAGAAGTGTCGAAACAAAATAGCTATTTTTGTTGTGATATTGTAACATATCAATGTTATAATTTCTGAATAAATATTATTAGCTGTATTTTGTATTGAGCACTTTTTTAAAAATAGCGTTTCTTTGGACAAGGAATATTATTCCATCCCTACTTGCTTATATATATATATATATATATATATATATATATATATATATATAAACACACACACACACACACACACACACACGCGCATATATATATATATATATATATATGCGCGCGCGCGTGCGCGCGTGTGTGTGTGTGTGTGTGTGTGTGTGTGTGTGTGTGTGTTTATAAAACATGAACAGGAATCAATAAACAAAGCTGGAGTTTCGGTTAAGGTTTTTTAGAAAAAATAATTTATGCCATTAAGATACATTAAAATTCTGTTCTTACGCCATCCTCTCAAGAAAATATGTTTAGTCAACAATATGATTGATTGATGCAAGTGGTAGACAGACTACTTGGATATCATGCATCCATTACTATCTTCTTTTCTAGACAGGCGCAACAATCTGTCCATTTTGATTTCGTAGGACCAGTTCCTTAATACTATAATGTTTAGTGTTCATACGCTAAATCCCTAGAACTACTTTTTTAACGATTATAAACCGTTCAACGAGTATAAACCGTTGGATTGAGATTCAAACATTAAATGAGAATGCCACACAATCAGCTTTTGTAAATAAATGGATTACATAATTAAGAGCTCCAGTGGAAATCAATACGAAAATGAGCTGTGTTTAGAACTCTGAAAAAATGTCGGTTTTCATAGATTGAAAACAACTGCTTACTACAAACAGTGGAACCTATTTTTTGATTAATGTTACATTTTTAATGATGAAATTCTCGGTTCTGAACTAAAATTATCAGAAATATCATTATTATGTTTCTTAAAGGTCACTTATTCCTTATGGAAAAGAATTTAGGATTCTTTGAGAAAACACGTGTCAACCAACAGCTACTGTACTTTCTTAAAAATAAAAAGAATGCGAAGAAAGTTTTTCAGCTGAACACTACATTAATTAACCCTTTGATGTAATGAAGTTATTAAAAATCAACCCTAAAAGGAGGTTACAAAGGAAACAATTTTGCATTAATACGAGAAAATAGCAATAACAGTGCACTTAGAAGTGTCAATTAAGTGTCATACGTGATACACGCTTTGGACGATCATGTCTCGAAAGAGACATGAATGACTGGGCAGAAGATTATCCCGCAGTAGGTTGCCATTGCTTTCTGCGGTAGACTGGTTGCTAGCCAAGGCTATAGAACCCAATATGTCCTATTTTTTAACCCCTAACTGGAGGGAAGAGACGGATTAATACCTTTCCCAAGGGTATTTGTGCGTAAGTGAATGCAAGAAGTTCAACTGGAATTCGAACTCGGCTCCCCGATTTGTCGTTCCGAGTCGATATCTGCTGCACCGCGACGCAAATAAAGTACACTTAGAAGTATACTTTTTTTTGTTTTAAATTATTAAAACTTTTTTTTTAATAAATTTAAAACGACAGCTATGCTAACTGTTTATTCAATAAATGCCAAATGTTGGAAACGGCTGCTATTATTACCATTAAGATCAAAGCCCACTTACCAATACTCTTTCCTTGACTGTTCTGAATAAATTCCACTGTATCAGAACCGCTTGTGGACAGCTGAACCAAATTTCATTCAGATGAATAGGTTTATTTCTACTTACATGTCAAACTTTGTAATTATTGTTCTTGTCGGGAAGTAAGTCTACGTTTTATGCTAAGATAACGGTGACAGTATCCACAAATGATAGAATTTCACCGCCATCTCGATTCATGTTTGTACTAAAAAGCCAAAAAAAAAAAACAAAAAAAAAAAAACGTTTCGAATGATAATCAAGAAAATGTAAAGAAAGTATGTCGACATTGCACTTATCTTATTCCTAAGCTTACGTGACAGTTCTAAGCTGAATCATATTGTTTTCATACCGTGTCTCTTCAGGACGTGGATGATCATGCCACTCCACAACTTCCTATCCTTTGTAGAAGGTCGTTTCTCTGTGCAGAGCCAGGAAGTATTTTCCGTCTGAAACAATCCTGCACATATACAAATCTACCATCCAGCCGTGCATTGAATACCGCTGCAATATCTGGTCGGGTGCTCCTGATATCCACCTGCGGGTCCTTGATAAAATCCAACGGAGAATTTGTAATGTGATCGATCCCGACTTGGCAGCTCAGATACAGTCGTTTCTCACCGGTGCAATGTGGCTTCCATATGTCTCTTCTACAAATACTTTCATGGTTTCTGCTCAGATGAGCTTACCTCACTGGTACCCGCTACACATGAATTTACTCGAGCCACAGGATTAGCAACTAGGTCCCACCCTTTTACTGTGAAACCAATAAATTCCCGCCTTTGGAATTCCCTTCCGTTTACTTGCTTCCCCGACAGCTACAATCTTCAAGAATTCAAATGTAAAGTCAATAGTAATCTCCTATCTCACTAACTTGCATCCTCTCTCTCTCTCTCTCTCTCTCTCTCTCTCTCTCTCTCTCTTTCATACTCCTTTCTTCGTCCACTCCACTCTCATCAGAATTCTCATCCTTCTCCTACTCTCTTTCTTACACCCCCTGTAATACGATCATTAAAAAAAAAAAAACTTAGCAAGGTTTATTTTTTAGCATTACTCACACCCCGTTCTTTAATCACACACACACACACACACACACACACACACACACATATTCAGTTGGGTTGGTGTGAGTTTGTGACCCTGGTTTTACGCTTTTTGCCTGACGATCGCAAAAGCGTGAAACCCAAGATCACACCAGCCCAACTGAATATGTTACCTCTATCACTGATATTGAGTGATTTCAAATAGTTACAGCGCATATTTAATATATAAACAAATTGCATATACATATATATATATATATATATATATATATATATATATATATATAATCATCCGCAGACAGATATATTTCGCTGTATCACAGCTCATCAGTACGGTTAGACTCCGATTGCTGTTAACCCAGGATTGAAACCCGACCGAATTGGCGTCAGTTGGCGATTCTACCTCTGGGCTATAGGCGCTTGGTAGAAGAAGGCAGACATTTCAGCGTGTATATTATCAGTATACACGCCCAATAGCCAGTGTGCTCTAATTCATTACTGAATGAGCGATGCGTACATGTTATAGTAGCTACTGTTTTTCAAAGTCTACCATTCATCCGGAGTGCTCAATCAGGATGTGAGAGCATAAATAGTTTATATATATATATATATATATATATATATATATATAAGTAGACATTGAAGTTAACACCCAGAGGCGACAGGCAGTTTTATGCTAAACGCAATCGTCAGGCCACGTTTGACATGAAACTGACTGTCGCCTTTGGCCGATGACTTCAATGTTCATTTTTATATTTACATACGCTCTGTCTCTGATATTGATCACTTTAACCCACAGATATAGCATATCTTAAAACTATATTTTATCATATAGATAGATAGATAGATAGATAGATAGATAGATAGATAGGAAAAACAATGAGATAGATAGATAGATAGATAGATAGATAGATAGATAGATAGATAGATAGATAGATAGACTGAGATAGATAGATAGATAGATAGATAGATAGATAGATAGATAGATAGATAGATAGGAAAACTTACTTTAGGCAACGCATTTAGTCCAATTATGGATTCTATCAAACAAATGTAACGGTTTTATTTCGCAATCAGTATTTATAAACAAAAGTAAAAACGTTGTTCGTTTTTAAAATTTTTGAATTTCAGAGACACTCATAAATATTCATCAGGTTAACTGAAAGATCGAGGTAAATTATGGAGGATGCTAAGTGATGTAATTTAATGTCCAACAAACGAAAGTAAATGAATAATGTTGCGATTTTTTTCAGTTCAACAACCACATTATTTACTCACTTTCGTTTAAATTACATCTCTTAGCATCATCTATAATTTACCTAGATTTTTCAGTTAACCCAACGAATATTTATGAGCCTCTCTTAAATTTAAAAAATTTAAAAAACGAACAAGATTTTTTAATCTTGTTTATAAATACTTACTGAAAAATAATTATTATTGCATACTGCAAGTTTCGGTGTTAATACACCATCATCAGCTAGTATATATTTATACATATATTTATATATATATATTATACATATAATTATACATTCATATATATATATATATATATATATATATATTATACATATATATATATATAAACACTTATACATATATTTATATATATATTAATTATACATATATTTATTATGCATATATTTATAGATTAATAATAATATATATATATTATATGATATTTATACATTCTCTAGAGAGCTCAATCGTAATGAAAGCATAATATATTAGTCATCTCTATACAAGCATGTTTCTCTGTATCACAGATCATCAGTGTGGCTAAAGACATCCAATTGCTCCTAACCAGGATCGAAACTCGCCCGATTTGGTGTAAGTCGGAGTCACTACCCTCTAAGCCATAGGCGCATGATATTAGAGAAGGGAAATTTTAACGTAATGTATACAAGCAGTGTATACACACGCCAGTCACCGAAAGAACTTAATTCATTTCGGAGGAGTAATGCATATATCGCAGAAGAAACTGTTTTAAAAATTTTCTTCTCTAGGGATATATATATATTCTAATTGGGTCAATATGTAAAATCTTTTTCTTTTTCTTATTTTTGTGCATTCATGCGAGAGAATATATGATTAATTCTGTTTTTAATTTCTGTTAAATTCCTACCGTTCAGTTCAAACTAAAAACATTAATAACATATTTATCTTTACCCTCCCTCCTTCTCTGCACATAGATGTATATATATATATATATATATATATATATATATATATATATATATATATATATATATATATATGTTCCTATGAACTTGAGAATTGTCAAGGTATGACCTATTTTCATTGTGTTTTGAAAATGAAATGCTAATTTTCCATTTTTTAAAATTAACTTGTTGACGATAGTGGATGTGCGTTGTGGTGCAGTGGATATCGGCTCGGAACGACAAATCGGGAAGCCGAGTTCGAATTCCAATTGAATTCCTTGCATTCACTAACGCACAAATACTCTTGGGAAATGTATTAATCCGTCTCTTCCCTAAAGTTATGGGTTAAATAACAGGACAGATTGGGTTCTATAGCCTTGGCTAGCAACCAGTCTACCGAAGAAAGCAATGGCAACCTGCTGCGGGATAATCTTCTGCCCAGTCTGTCATGTCTTTTTCGAAACATGATCACTCAAAGCGTGTATCACGTATGGCACTTGACTGTTGACGATATGCATTTTTTTGTTTTTTAATCGTCATATTCTTTTTGAGCTGACATTGCCACACTCAACCCCAAATAGAAAAGAAATAATATAAATTGAGTTATTTATTGTTCAAATTTAATTTTCTCCCATGCCAGCTAAAACTTTTGACCAATATCGAATTAAAGTAATGCTTGTATATATATAAACATTTTTCTAATTATAGTCTCTTCAAGACGTTTGCCTTGTTATGTATGAATATCCATCATTTTGGTCGGAAGGATGGCGGAATTTCTTTTGGTTGGTGTCTCCACGGTTTGGATTTCAGAATTGTCTTTTCACATTTTCTCAGCAACAATTATAGACCCCTGCTTGCAGCACTATTTAATCTAAAACTGTGGTGGATGAAGCAATGGATTCATGCCTTTTCGAAAAGCATTTGTGCGAAAATGAACGAAACAGAAATCGGCTTCGCGGTTCCATTTTTCGCATCGCTCATTGCTTCAAACTCGGCTCTCCGATTGCTCGGAATGAAAAATCGGGGAGCCGAGTTCGAATTCCAGTTGAATTCCTTGCATTCACTTACGCACAATACCATTGGGAAAGGTATTAATCCGTCTCTTCCCTCCAGTTATGGGTTAAATATTAGGACATATTGTGTTCGATAGCCTTGGTCGGCAACCAGTCTACCGCTGAAAGCAATGGTAACCTACTGCGGGATAATCTTCTGCCCAGTCAGTTATGTCTCTTTTGAGACATGATCGCCCAAGCGTGTATCACGTATGGTACTTAACTGACTGACATTGCTTCCAGATTGGTAACTGCGGACGTTGCGTATTTATTACCATATCTAGCCATTTTTGTTATCAATGTGTACATGTAAGTGAAGAATGCTGATTTTCAAAGCGGGCAGGCATACTTTCGTGGCGGGTGGGAAGAACATAGCATAGTCACCCTCTGCTGCATTCTCTTAACTGTAGATTCAACAGATTAGGCTAGAACTTAAAATTGTCTTCACGATTTTGGTTTTCAGCGGGTTAAAAAAAATAAATCGGGTTAAAAGTGTGTGTGAAAAGTAAAAACCTCATTTTAGTATTATCAGCATTGTACGAAGTTACCCCGGTTAACAACGCGATAACAAATAATACGAAGCAGTATTTAAAAGTTACCGATTGGTTCTTAGATTATACCGTTCAAATGGAATTCAAGTTCAGCTAACCAAAATCGGTAAAAAAAAAAACAAAAAAAAAATAGTCAATTTGCTGCTCTATCGACTTGTGTTCAATCATGATGTGTGGGTTTCTAATGTGTTGGAACGGTTCTGAAATCTTTACGCTAGTTGGGAATTTCATCGCAAAGTATCTGTATCAAGATTTGAGTGAAGGTCAGAATATCTACTACCAAGTCACTTCGTCAAGCATTTGGCGAACTTTTTGAACTGAACACAGATTTTTGAGTAAAAAGTATCCCGTGCTTTTAAAGAAAGGTCGAGTATCATTTAAGGAGTCTTCACGTTGACTAATTACAAGAAAAAAAACGCAAGTGAACTCATCCATGAAGACAGTCGGTATACAACCAATCAGATGTTTAACATAACCGGAATCAGGTGTGGAATCAGATAGATATTTCCTAGTCTGAAAGCCTTCCAATAACGTCTCGGACGTCATTTAAAGTGTTTAATTCAGTACAGGAGACAAGGAAATTGAACATACTGTGGCACTTGGATTAGTTTCGCCTAACACCGCCAGCTTCCACAAAACCAAAAGAATAACCTAAAATTTGAGTACTGTTCTGAAATAAATTCTTCAGATCGAGACTTTCATATGGATGTCATGCATGATGCCAAACTTATTCAGAAATATACAGGCTTTATACGACCGCTTTTTCATATCAATGATTTAAAATGTCATCCAGAGAATTATGCCTATAGGTCTTAGCAAGAACCATTCTTCGAACCTCGTATTTTGGTGCTATGGAATCTCAAAAACAGAACTACACCATACAACATAAACCTACCTCGTTTGAGAACTTTTTTACTCGAGCTACTAGACTAGCAAATAGGTCCCACCCTTTTACAGTGAAACTGATAAAATGCAACCGCAATTTCTACTCTATCAGCTTCTTTTGTCGTACTTCCCGCTTTTGAAATTCCCTTCCGTATAATTGCTTCCACGACAGCTACAATCTCCAAGAATTTAAATGTAAGGTCAATAGTCATCTCCTATCTCATTGACTCGCACCCTTTCTCTCAAGCTCTTTTTTCCATCCAATCCACCCCAATGACACCAGTATTGTCATCGTTCTATTACCCTTTTCCTGATACCCCCATAACCTGCCACTCTTTCTCATCACGTTTTCCCTATGTAAATTGGAGTAGATAGATTTATAATTGGAGTAGATAGATCTATCTATCGCCCGGTTCACACTCCACCCACGTCTATTGAACAGGTTAAGAGGCTCATCCCTTGTTCCCTGCTTAGGATGTGGTTACCGGCTTTCTCTTTTCCAATCTTTTCATTCTTACGTAGTCTATGTAGCCCCCTGCACATCAGTGGCGTTACCGCCTTGCTCGGGGCGATACGATTAAAAAAAACACTGCGCAACAGTAGCAGTAAAATTGCTTGCTTGGGGTGAAATGAGTAAAAAAAAAAAAAAATTGAGAAACTAATGACATAATCCAGAGACTGACGTTCCACATTACTTTAAACAAAAGGTTTGAAAGGAAAACCTAATCTATACTGGAAAGAATGATAAGAAATAACGGACTCGTGAAATTTATTATCATTAAAGTTTGTTTTACTAGAAGAATTTTATAAATTTCAATCAACAGTAGAAGTAGCTGAGGTCAACGAATCCTGAATGTTTCCTCATAAGGAAACGGTTAATATTACCATTACCTATCATCCGATTAGATAATCCTCTATTTGAAAGTTCACCTATGGACCATGTTATGTACTTTGATCCTGACCATTGACAATTTACTCCAAGGTATCTTAGAAAGCAATTGCCCTTTTCTGACTTAATTGCAGTTTGATGTTTCGATCGTAAGATATTAAGGGTTTTATAACTCTTGCATTCTAAATGAAGTATGCACAGAAGATTCTGTCGCGTTAATCTTTAATGTGGAGTTGGCATTCCGGCTTCAAAAATATCATTGCAAACTGATATAAGGAGCAAAGATTTCAGTGTTTACTAATGCTGCACGCTGTCTGTAACAACTTCGTCCCTAACTCAGTTTCGTATTAGGGTTTTTTTTTTCTCTGACAAAAAGAGAAATTTTTATTTTGATTGTTTAGTTAGGTTAGAGTTTTGTTTAGCGGCATATCAACTTCTGTGGGTTTATTTAACGCCAAAAAGGCGGGGATTTAAGGTATTTTTTTAATGCTCAGTTATAGTGAGAAGGTTGTTTTAGTCAAATTTTGATTAAAATTTAATGTTTTTTATTTTTTTTTAAATGAAGGTGTCGTCAAGTTTTGTATTCAAAAATGTATTGCTGGTAATAATTTCTTTTTCTTTCAAAAATGTATATTTTTCGATAAAAGTCTATTTTTGTACTTTCATAGTCCTTTGACTCCAGTTTGGTAGGTAACTATTTGCCCACAGCTAGGACCCTAACAGGTGCTATCACTCTGGGTCAGGGTGGACCTGGGAACAACTGCAATTAAGAGGTGGTACCATGCTCCTCACAACTTCCCTATCAGATGCCTTGCTGCCAGATGCAGTTTACCGTCATACCCAGGACCTTTTGATTTTGAAAAACTAAATTTGGATAAAAATTGTTTTATCATGTTTTTATACTGTATTTTATTCAGTACTATATTTTATATATTGCCAACTAGGAAAAAAAAGTTGTTTTATCACCGAAGTTAAGCAACGTCAAAATTAGAAAATTCTAGATGGGTGACCACTTGGGAAAACCAGATCTGCCAGTGGGATTATAGTTGGAATTGTTAATCGGTAAGCCCAATTCCAATACTAGTTAGGTACATTAAATTCACTTATGCGCAAAATAAACTTGGGAATGATTTGAATCCACCTTTTCTACCCTAAGAGTTACTAGTAAGACTTGTATCACTAAAATATTATCATCTTAAAAAAAAATTACAATCTAAAAATATTTTTGACTTTAAATAACCTGCAAAAGGTTGATAAGGCGTAAAAAACGAATCAATCATTTGATATGATGTGCTAATACAGACATGCTTTTTATATAATTTTACTCTAGAAATATATTTCCATATATTTTACTATCACATGTTTGTTCTTCTATGTACCGTGTCCCTTCAGGATGTAGGCGATCATGGCCCTCCACAGCTCTCTATCTCTTGTAGTTCTTAACAGCCTTTCTCTTGTTATCTAGCTCATTCTCTTGCTCATGCCCCCAGAATGTCTCGCGTTGTTTTCTCCTGTCTCTCTTTCCTTCTATCAGTCTCATGAGTATTAATATCTCCAAGCCCTTCTTCCTCATTACGTGTCCCAGAAACTTCAGATATATTAGCCTGATGTTAAGTATAAGTTTCCTTTTCGTGTCCATCCTCTCCAAAATCTCACATGATCGGTCCATCCTTCTGTAAAAACACCTTTCGGTTGCTTCAAATCGTTCCTTTCTCTTTGATGAGATTGTTCAGCATTTGTTGCGTTATTGAAGAACAGACATCACATAACAGACCAGTACTCTCTTCTTTGTTTCCAGCAAAATCTTCCTGTCTCTCAGTACTCTTTTCTGAAATACTATACAAATACCCTTTTGGATATCAACATCTCAATTTCCGTCCTCTTTTATGGCACTTTCCGGGTATTTAAATTTAATCTTTCTGCTTGATTTTAATATTGCTTACTTAGATGTGACATTTTGGCTTTTGGATTGTCATAAATATTATTATAGAAATGCGTAGAATAAATGTTGTTCTACAGAATGCACAAATAGTTTGTCGCTCTAACGGAGCAGCCTTTTGTAAGGACACCATTATGATGTCCTCACTCGTCAGGACTTGTTTGCAAACCAACTAATATTTATAATAGTAAGAAAAAAAAATATATATATGGTTAATTCAGTATACATATATATTGAAGCAACTCAAAATGGGATGAACTTGTCAGAAAAATGGGTCAAGAGGGTGGCTACTGGAGGACCCTATGTCTGGTAAGTCACACAAGCAGGAGAACCCAGCCATGGCTATCAGACAATTTCTGCAACGACATCGACACTTCCCTGTATCCATCCAACTCCCAAGACTACACCACCCTTAATGTGTGGCGCAGTTGAGTACGAGACCGACAAAACTCTTAATAACACCAACGATGAATTGAAGGCAAGGATTATGGCAGCATTAAACCATCTAAAACAAGGAAACAGTCCAGAAGAGTTGCAGAAAATTCCGAAGTCGTTCTTGGATTATACATTTGACAGAGTCTACCGTAAATTTCAAACTTAATAACTTAAAAAAGAAAAAAAAAAGGATTTTGCAGACATATGTTAATATGGAAATTTGTCCTTGTTTTGGTGTGAGGAACCCATCTCCAAAATATTTTGATAAACCTTGTAAATCAAGAGATAGCTATTGAATGATTACTGCAAAAACAGTATCACAGAAACAAAAAAAAAAAAAAACATTAACTCGGAAAAAGAAAGCGTCTAAATTCAAAGGAAACCCAACATATAACTCTTACTTCTATGACTACACACACATACACACACACACACACACACACACACACACACACACACATATATATATATATATAGAGAGAGAGAGAGAGTGTGTGTGTGTGTGTGTGTGTGTGAGAGAGAGAAAGAGAAAGAGAAAGTTAACGTAAGTATTCTTATTATTAGGATTTTAGTTTGAACTGAACGATGGGAGAAGGGCAGTAATTATAAACAGAACTAAATCAAATATTCTTTAATAAGAATGCACAAAAATAAGAAAAAAACAAAAAGATTTATATGTTAAAGCAATTAGAATATATATATATATATATATATATATATATATATATATATATATATGTATATATATGTATATATATATATGTATATGCAAAAGTTTATTGATCGGAGTTTTCCATCTCCTAGGTAGGCTGCCAACAAAGGCTAAAGACTCCCAACCTGGCTTTGATGCGCGATTATAACGCCTCCCACCCCAGGTCGCAAATCCGGTACTTCAATTATTGGCAGTACTGAGGTGTCACATACGACATAAACATAAAAACTGAATAAAGTTGGCGGACTCTTATACGTCGATATATATATATATATATATATAATGTATGATAAATTGAAGATGATTTAATAAACATCTGACTTAGGATTTCTCGGTAGGGCAGATAACTTTTCAGCAATCCCTGTTCATGTCTTCATGCATGCAGGTTGCTTGAATCACTGAATGTAAATTAAATTACGGGTTTGATTATTTATCCTTTATTGGAAAAGCATGAGTCCACTTCCCTGCCCTCTGTTATCTCGCCAGATATTTTGTTAAAATGTCTTTTCGTGCATAACTGATCAAATAACTCACCTGTAATTTTCTTACAGGTTAAAGCAAAAGAAAAAATATAAAGACAAAAATGAAATGTGTCTGCTACGCCCATAGACAACCTCGACCGATTTTGCGACTCTATAAGGCGAGGCGACTTTCTTTCCCATTTTCTTTCTTGCTATTCGAAATGGTCCTCGGCTTATTTGAGGAATATGGAGATTTTATTCTGTTAATTGAAGTACCTACTACTACTACTACTACTAATAATAATAATACTAGTAATAATAATAATAATAATAATAATAAGAAGAAGAAGAAGAAGAAGAAGAAGAAATAGTACTACTATAAGCGTGAGAAAGTCACTGATACAGAAACATGCAAGATTTTATGGTGATTTTTCAATACAAACAAGCAAGAATCTGACGCCAAACAAATCAGTTGGTGGAAGATAAACTAGAAAAAAAGAAGGGGGATTCTTTGATCCAATGTCTCCGTTTTGATTCAAGTAATTCAAATTTCTCGCAGAAAAAACATTTGCGCAAAAAGTTTTCTACTCACTCATATCTCTTTCGAGACATGATCGCCCAAGCGTGTATCACGTATCTCACTTAACTGACTGATAAAGCAAAAGGAAGCCGTGAAAGGAATCAACTATGAACCATTTAAGTTTGAACTCGCAAGTTGGCATTGGTACACTTGGTACACTGACTGAGAAGATGGAAACATAGAAAAAAAAATTACCCATTGGAACTGTTAAGGAAAAATCAAGTAAGTGAACAGAGGAAAATTGCATGACACCTAAGGCTGATGGGTATGGCTCTCTGTCTATGTATAAATCACCAGATATTATGATCTTATTCAAGAAAATATTAACGTAATAATAATAATTTACATAATTTTAAGTACCTAGGAAGCGTTCTAACAGGAGATGGCCTGAGCAGGTGGATGCGACACGGAGATCCGAAGGCGAATTGGCATGGCAAAGGACGCGTTCCAGAAGATGAGCAAAATACTAACACACAGGAAAATCTCAATAGAAACGAAGAAAAGAGTGCTAGA
>JBBBDQ010001791.1:1355000-1360000 GCA_037127315.1 Ascarosepion bandense
GGACTTATTTAGCTTTCAAAATTCAGTTTACGACGAAAAAAGCTTATTTGATATCGATACCAGGAAATCAAAATTTGACTTATATCCATTCATTTTTCTTTCAGCCTACGGTTTCACTTAAACTGGAAACAACTATTGCTTTTTAGTCTTTCGTGCCAACGTCCAAAGAGTCTGAGCTCCAGGACCATGGATTATTTTTAAAGCTTTCATTGCACCTGAGCAACGCCGGGCTATACTGCTAGTAATAAATATCAACATATCTTTCCATGCTTTGAAAATGACAGGGAATTTTCTATAATTTATATGGATTTTCTTGTCATGCTGAAATAACGCTTCCAGTGAAGGTCATTTTGTTATATACTTCCATTCATTATGGTTTAATTTCATAATTTACGTTTGTATAAAATAGATAATGTTAAAAATTGATGTAGAAGCATATAAAACTTGCACGCATCTGAAAAAAGTTAGTTGCAATTTATAAACAATGTATGAAATGTAAGAAGAAGACACAAATGTTAACATTTTAACCCCTCTTATAATAAATAGTAACACAGGCAGCATTGGAGAATGGTTTAAAAACTGTTGTTCGTTTTTTTTTTACACCAAACAGATAATCCACTCTGATCTTAGGTAGATGGATAAGCAACAATTTCATCATAAGCAAAGTGCACAAATACTTTAATTCTACGTATATATATATATATATATATATATATATATATATATATATATATATATATACTATTCCGACTAGTAACATGTCTCGAAGTTTCAACCGATAAGGAATAATATGCATATTTATTAATATATACTTACTAGCTCTGTTATATTTAATCAATCACTATTTTAATCATATCAGCACTCAATGAGCAATACATACATACATACATATATATATATATATATATATATATATATATATATAACTGTGAATTTATCTTTGAACACGAGTATAAACGCGGAGGGGAAAAATGTTCACTTTGTCTATGATGAAACTGTTGCTCATCCATCCACCTAAGATCAGAGGATTATCTGTTTAGTGTAAAAACAAAAAACAGTTTTTAAACCAAAAGAGCCAACTTGCCCTGACGATCCATTTGGTGAAACCTTGGTAGGTCAGTTGGCTCTAGGTTAGCTACTTACTTATATATATATATATATATATATATATATATATATATATATATATATATACTAGCAGTATAGCCCGGCGTTGCTCGGGTGCAATGAAAGCTTTAAAACTAATCCATGGTCCTGGAGCTCAGACGCTTTGGACCTTGGCACGAAAGACTAAAAAGCAATAGTTGTTTTCAGTTAAAGCGAAACCGTAGACTGAAAGAAAAATGAATGGATGTACGTCAAATTTTGATTTCCTGGTATCGATATCAATTTTTCTGCACTATTGTAAGAACTGCAACCTTGAAACTTCTGAATATCGTTTCTTATGTCTTTGTCTATGAGTGCATCAAATTTGATTAAAATCGGACCACTCCTTCTATATCCCGATTTTTTTCAATTATCGATTTTCGATATTTATCGGGGGTACCTCGACACTAAACCTAGCTAAGAACACTTGCAGACGCTTACAGTACAACTGTGTAAATTTTCAAAAAAATCGGTACTGACGTTTCGGAGTCTATAGGTAACGGATTCACACACACACACACACACACAAACACAGACAAAGTTCCCTTTATATATATATATATATATATATATATATATATATATATATATATATATATATATTTCCCCCCTAATCGCGGAAAATCATATAATGTCAATTTTGATAGATACTATGCTAGATACACTTATATATATAGATATAAAAGAGGGGGTAAATAAACTGATAAACAAAAATATATTTTCATTGTGTTAGATTTTCTCTTTTGAATCCTAAGTTTGTTTTTTAAGATCTTTATGACTTTAGAGCTTTTAAGTTGTTCTCTATCGAAAGAAATATTTATTTTACTTTTTTTTTCTTTTTTAATGAAATTCATAGAACATAAGATAGGATTCCCTCGTTTCATTTATTTTAGTCATGAGCTTGAATGACTTCTTGTTAAATAACCTGATTTCTAAATTTAGTAAAAAACATGTCTTTTTTGCATTTGTTATGAACTAAGAAGCTATCACATGAAAAAACTTTATATATAAAGGAAAAACTATTAAAAAGTTGTGAGTTTAAAAAGGTATTTTTTTGACAGTATTTGTTTATTTCTATTATTATATTTTATATTTCAGACCGTCCTCGGTCCTTCATCAGAAACAAATTTTTCCTATACATATTAAGACAGTATACGTGGATCATCACTATGTTATATATATATATATATATATATATATATATATATATATATATATATGCACACAATTACAGATTGAGTGCTGGTGTTAATAAAATAATGCTTGATGTAATATAACAGAGCTATTAAACATATATTAATAAATATACATATTATTTCTCACTTGTAGCATGACTCAGAGTTACATGCACAATGCAGTCTCTACTTAACACCTGAATATTGCATTGTGTCTAAAACTCCAAGTCGTGCTATTGGTAAGGAATGATATCTATTCTTCCCCTAATTGTAGATAATTATGTCAATTTTGATAGATACTATGCTAGATTTAATGAAATTCATAGAACATAAGACAGGCTTCCCTCTTTTCATTTATTTTAGACATGAGCTTGAATGATTTCTTGTTAAATAACCTGATTTCTAAATTTAGTAAAAAAAACATGTCTTGTTGACATTTGTTACGAACTAAGAAGCTTGCAGTTCAAATTCCTGTTGCATTCACTTACGTGCAAATACTCTTTTGAAAGGTATAGGTCCCTCTCTTCTCCCTCTAACTATGGCTTTTATAGCAGGACATAATTGAGTTCTCTAGCCTTGTTTGGCAACCAGTTTACCGCATAAAGTAATAGCAACCTACATAAAAAAATTTTCTGGCTAGGCGATCATGTCTCTTTCGAGACATGATCGCCAACGTGTATGGCACGTAACTGACTAGAGTAGTGGCAAGGTCTCATCATTTTACTATTGAAATAGCTATATGTACCTCTAAGGACTTTGCTAAAAAGTTTCTTCTATTGCACTCCTCGCTTGGGAAACTCTCGTCCGTTTTCTAGCTTTCCAGCCAATTTTAATCTTCAAAGATTTAAATGAAACTTCAATCATTATCTTCTGTTTCCTTGATTCCCCTTCATTCATTTTTCTCAATCCCTATTTGTTTTCAAATCTTCTAACAGTCAGTAACCTTTTGCATCTTAGTGGCTCTGTTGCCTTACTTAAAGTAAAATAATAAGAAATAACAAATTTCATTAAATCGAGATAAGCATATTGTCTAAGGAATGCTTATTGCTTCTCAGTCAGCTTTAATCTTCAAAAATGTAAATTTAAGGCCAAACGTTAACTTTTGTCCTTTTAATTCTTGTGGTCCTGGACATGACGGTAAACTGCATCCGGCAGCAAGGGCTGTGATTAAAAGGTTTTGAGGAGAATGGAACCACCTATTAATTGCTGTTGTTCTCAGGTCCACTCTGACCCGGAGTGGTTAATACCTGTTAGGTTCCCAGTTATTGGCAAATAGTTAACCCCCAAACTGGGGTCAAAACACTATGAAAGTTTTAAAATAGACTTTTATAGAAATATATAGATAAAAAAAGATTTTTATAGAAAAATATATATTTTTGAAGGAAAAATATTACCAACAATACATATTTTTCTGCCTTGACATCACAGAACGAAACGCGTAGGCGAGTTAAATACAGTTTTCCTCTTGTCTTCTTTTTATTTAACCATCCTATCCTTAATCTCAGATCATAACTGAGTATATATATATTTATATATATATATATATATATATATATATATATATATATGGATTGTTTAATTACTTAGATTTTGATCATAACAAAATTAAACCAGTGCACATTTGTATTAAAAAATGTTCAATACAATTATATTGTGGAACATTTGAATATTTTCCATTTGTAAATGAGTTATTACGCGACCTAGGCTTCTACCATGAGTGGGGTCTCCAGGTGATTTCTGAAGACACCACTCATGGTCGAAGCATAGGTCTCGTAATAACTCGTTTACAAATGAAAAAAATATACATAAAGACATTTTGTTTTACGGTAAGATTTACTCTGTACTAGGCCCAGGGATCACTCTGCAAGGCGACGATAAACAGTAGCAAATGTTGGATGACTTGGCTGCTTTCGGTCTGGAAACGAAATATGAGAGAGTTATGACACCGAGCGTCTTTTAACATTCGTGCGGCCATATGCAAAAATCATATCTGCCTGCTCACGATATAAACATTCTGCCATTGTTGATTGGAACGATTCTCAGGTTACTCAGTCCACCCACATCTATTGAACAAGTGAAGAGGCTTATCCCTTGTTCCCTGTTTAGGATGTGGTCTCCGGCTTTCTCTTTTCCAATCTTTTCACGCACTACCACACTTGTTAAATTGGCCAGAAATGTACACGAATGAAAAATGTAACCTTATCTACAGGGAAACACGGCACCATCTACTGTTAAATTCCTTCAAACATAATTCGAAAACTAAAGATTTCAAGACATATATTTATATGTATATATTATTTAATAATTTCACACCAAGCAAGGCAATTTAACTGCTCCTGTTGCGCAGGGGGTTACATAGGGGGAAAGTGATGAGAAAGAGGGGTAGATTATAGAGTGTGTCAGGAGGAGGGTCATAGGAGGATGAGAATACTGGTGTGATGGAGGTGGAGTGAATGAAGAAAAGAGCTTGAGAGAAAGAATGCGAGTTAGTGAGATAGGAGATGACTATTGACTTTACATTTAAATTCTTGGAGATTGTAGCTGTCGGGGAAGCAAGTAAACGGAAGGGAATTCCACGGGCGGAAAGTGCGAGAAAAGAAAATGTTAGATCGAAATTGTGGTTACAATTTATCGGTTTCAATGTAAAAGGGTGGGACCTAGTTGCTAGTCTAGTAGCTC